>JZLH01S0517572.1:45161-59613 GCA_001188425.1 Eucidaris tribuloides
ATTCCGAGTGTTGGATTATTGTTGACCAAGAGTATGACTCGTCAATTTTGGCGCAGTTAACGAACAATTTCAATGATGATCTTGACTCATCTTATAGGTCACAAATATTTGAGTTTCGGATTCCCTCTAGCGCCACGGGTTTGTCGTACATTGTACTGTTCTGCACTCATTGATCCTATCCAAAATCGGGATGAATGGAGTTTGTGCGGAGCTGTTTTGGAACTTGGTGTACAAGTGCTCTGTGATAGTCGCAATGAATATTCGATACGCATTTTTCCATGAACGGTCTTCACTGTCTTGCTTCATTTTCTGATGACGCGACGGTTGCCCAGCCTCTGGAAGTGACGTGCCTTGTGGGTCTTGAATTAAGTACATCAAAGAGCTGGTCATTATGCGAATAATGAACTGAAGCTCCGATCCTTGAACTGAGGAACACCTGCTTTCAGTGAATTTCCATTGCATCTCAGCAACACTACGACTCAGTGGTTGGCAGCAGTGTCTTTACCTTCATTTTCTCGTTTTTGCCAACTGATGTGGACATTTTCGAAAGTTTTATTGCTAGTCTTTTAAGCCCTCTTCTTCTGTGAAGTTTATCAATTTTTTCGCCTTGATGTATTCAGGTTGATTTGTTTTCCATCTCCATCTTTTGAGAATTCCCATTTGATGCTTGTGTGTTCCGCCATTTTAACTGGCATGTATGGCATATATTCCATGTATGTAGCGCTACTCGAGACTTGGATTCAAGTGCGGCTGACAAAATTGACGGAACTGGGTTCTGGCATTTTCAATCTGCTGGCGGCCAATGTCTCGAACATAGTAACATGGACACGAGGCGGCCATTAACACGTTGAGAGACTCTACCAAACGCCCAAACATAGCCAGCTTTTCGATGACACTGTCGAACAAGATTTGCACGTTCGACTCCCCGACATTTCATTATACAGGAAATGGCCTACTGGATAGCTTCAACATGCATTTAATGGCACCTACCCACATGAATACAGAGTGCTTCTGGTCTGGCCACCTGGCGTTTGTGTCTTCGTGCGCACATTCTGTCCGCGATTCCACCGTACCATAAAATCTGCGTACCCATCCGCACTGAACTGTGCTTCTTTGATGGCATTCATTCTTAGGCATAAGCGCCACAACGAGGTCAGTGGTACCTTGTCACTTTGCTCTTTTACTTTCTTTTTCAGGTGTGAGATGACTCTGGCAGTGAACCTGGCATTGCCGTCCTATGGCTTACTATACCATTTCCGTTATGACAGAAGGGTGTGGAAGCTGCGGAGGCTGAAAGTCTTTCGACACAAATCTGTACGCTTTGGCAGAGTAAAGAGTTCAGAGTCCAAAGCAACGCACGCAGAGCCGGTGGGTAATTTCAGAAGAGGAGCATCGTTTACCTATTGCGATTTAACAAGTCGCTCTTCATTAAGTCTCCGGCACATCACAGTTTTCTCCAACATGTTCAAGAGGCCCTTTCGCGAATAGCATGTTTTTCTCTTTTCAGCGTTTTCACCACATTTCTGGCAAAGAGTCTAACCTTGGTTTCTTCAGTACTGCGGTGTTTAGTCTGGGATGCTTTAGACGTTTCTTCATATATGACCATGTTGTCACAATGCTTGTTAAGTTTACGTTTGAGACTCCGAGGCTTTCTGAAGTGCTGCGTATGTGTGATCATGATGCGGGATTGCGCTCCGCTTGGTAGGCGTTTTTGTTCAGATTTGCGTGATCATGTGATGTTCGAAGATCAGAGTCCTGGATGTCGTGGACAAAACATGAGTATGGGCAGTGCCAGCTAAAAGTCTTATTGCGACACAAGCAGAATTTATGTCTGCTGCATGGACATCCTTAGTTGAAGTTTGGAACGTAGTGGCGTGGTGCTGCTATGGCTGCATACATGTATGTGGTACTGGACAGAGGCTCCGCGGTTTGGGGGGTTTGCCGTTGTCTGACAGTCTGAAAAAAGAATGGAAAGATAATGAGTTATAATAATTACACTTATACTTTAATACGCAATTAACTTTATGTAGCAATGATATCACAATTCATGTGATTGATGCATATTGACATGAACACTGCACCTCCACCGAAGTTAAGTCACACGTGGAAAGGGGAACCGCAGTTTCAACTAAGACAAATTTCAAAACATGGTACAGTATAAAGAAATATGAGAATGGGACTGATATGAAGGAGTTTGATATAAAGATATATGCACCTTTCATGTTTTCAAATATATCAAGCAAGTTAAATATTTCTAGAGGAATTTCACATAAAGAAATTGTATTTTAAATAATGATACATGTACATGTACTTGATTCTAACAACTTGCAGATTTTTTTTTCATCTAAAAACATTGCAAGAAACAAAATAGATGGTAAATTTGAACACAATCAAGTACAGCATATATGTACCTGCCAACCAGTACGATTTTTCCAGGGCAGTTCTGCCCTTATTACAGTTCCTAGGTGGTGCGTTCAACAACAAAAACTTAGATTATAATAAGAATAGTACATGAATGACCAAAATAAATGAAACCAAATGCCTTGGTTACTATAGTTATTTTAATGCAATGCCCAAATTGTAATGGAAATGAGGTGTTTACATTCACTGGTGAGTGACGGTACAAAAGGTATGCTTTACTCATGTTTTTTTTCCTCATAAGAAAAAGTTTGTTTAGCTGTTTCAAATATTTTTCTCATTTGCACTTTAATTTCATTTTTTAAATAAATTTTGTAGCACTGTTATTATTTACCGTACCACCTAATAACTGTACAAGACCAGACCTGCCCTGGAAAAGTCATACTGGTTGGCAGGTATGAGTACAGTATCCAACAAAATTAAAAACACTCCTACACAACTTAAATACTGCCATAAGTCATTCACCTTCTCAACAAAAAAAACCACCTGATATTAATACTATAAGCATATTTGTAATGAAAAGCAGCACACACACAAAAGAAAACGGTTCACATGCTTTTGCTTTAATATTGTAACCCAAAAAAATAGTCATTTTAGTAGTACATGTTGGCATGGAAAGTGAATACACCACATGTTGACATGTCTGGCTCTGATATTTTGTTATTTTTGTTTCTTGCTATGTCAATGGTATGTCTACATCTTAAACCCTTGGCTTTGTCCCCCCCCCCCAATTATTATACTGATGATAAATAATTTACCTTCTGGAGATGGTGTGGAAAGTTGAACAACGTAGGAACTGCATCTGCCCGAAGCCGTGTTGTCTGTCCAGTTCGATCAAAATGTTTGTCTTCGAAGTGGTCTGAGCACAACGTAGAATGTGGCTTTGGTGTCCATCGGTCTCTTTTCATATTCACAGTCCATATCTTGCAGCGAGCAGGATCACTTTTGGGAAATCTGAAAATGATCAACAGGAGGACCCATCAGTATACCGTACTTTATGTAATATATTAGTCTAGAGACAGATTCTAATGTTTATAAAAGCTGGTAAAGTCAACCAACAAAAGTAAGTTGATTTACCTACATCATCATACATGCAGTTTACAAGTTTCAAGAAGTGTCAATTTAGGGCCTGGGGCTTTAATAGTTAAAAAATAAATTGATATACTGTTACACCGATATGCGTAGGAAATATACCGACACTGAGGGCAATTAAGGCAAGCCCCCCTAAATTAACCAAATAGCCCTCTAAAATCACAAAAAAGCCCTTAATTTTCATCATAGGGTTCGATGTATTAACATACTACAATCACTGAATCCGATCACAAAGTAGTCCTTAAAAATAAAATCTTATTTTCTGCTGGGGGGGGGGGGGCACTGTCATTACAACAGTTGTACACCACGCGCGTGTATGGTCTTTCGTCAAAGTCATGCCATACAAATAATGACCATGATGACATGTTGACCGAGACCACTCGCATCGCGTCGCAACTTCACTGAAATTACTCAAGTCAAAAATCACACTCTTCATAGTTTACAAAGTTATCAACATAGATCCTTCTGATCTTGATCTTGATCTGAATTTGGCTTTGAACGATCTTTCTTTAGAATTCTAGTGAAACTTAAAATAAAAATAGAAATAGACTCTACGCAAACTCAAAAAAATAAAAATACCCATCACAAAATGCAATACATGGGACTACAGTCCCCGCTGTGCTTGCAAGAAAGCCAAAAAGTTAACACGATTTCACATATTGTAACTCTCGTTACCGTTATTTTTCATCCAACTTACCTGTGAAAAGTCTTTCCACATCCTTTCTGTAACTGGTTTGTGCAGTTCACAGCTGCACAATAAGGCATTTTCGTGCCAAATTAATGTCAAATTAAATACGAAAACTCATGTGAATATCAATCTCAGCAACAATCAGCTAGGCGTGTGTATTGCTACACAAGATGGCGGCCGTGACGTCACCACGGCGTAGCGGAGGCGACAATTTTCACGGCGCTCGATCGTTCTATGTGGTTATAGTTCAGTGGGTGATCTATCCAACAGATGGGGTGACTTGTCCACCAGATGGGTCGACTTGTCCACCAGATGGGTCGACTTGTCCACCAGATGGGTCGACTTGTCCACCAGATTGGTCGACTTATCCACCAGATGGGTCGACTTGTCCAACAGATGGGTCGACTTGTCCATCAAATGGGACGACTTGTCCAACAGATAGGGTGACTTGTCCAAAAGATGGGGTGACTTGTCCAACAGATGGGTCGACTTGTCCCTTCAATTAACGACTGTTTGGCGACCTGCCTTTTGCTTGACATTGATCGTGATACTTGACCTTTGACCTCGAAAATTAAACTTGGCCTAGCATTTTCCTCTTTGAAACGTGTACAAATTTTATGGGGCTATAGATTAAAAAATTTGCCTGTGAGACTGTTAAGAAACATACAAACAAACGGACAGACAAACTAGATCTCATCCAGCTTCTTTGGTAATAATAACCGCGAATGTAGGACAAGTGCAATGACGTATGAATCATGTGACCAATTATAGCGCCCATTGATACATACTTTAACCACGAGTATCGGCATGACACAACACAATAACCGATGTTAATGACAAAATCATTGGGTTGTTTTTGCCAATATGACATGGAAGGTCATTCAATATTGTTAATCTTGATGACATACTACTCTACGTGAATACATTAAATAGTCATACTTTTATTGCAGGAAGGAATATGTTTAGCTTGGTAGTAACAGTAACTTAAAACAACACAAAACAAAAAAGTCGCGCTATGTTCTTACGTTCATTACCATCATTTTCATGCATAAGCCCACGCAATGAACGTACGAGTCGAAAACGATTACCATACGTGCTAGTTAATAAAGTTTTTACGGGCAGTTTAGTTTCTGTAATGTCGCTAGTTAACTCCTAAAACTCGTGTTACCATGGTGACGACATTTGTGTTCTAAAGTGTCGGTGCATCAAAGTTCAATTCAATGACAGACAATTAGTCTTTCTTTGATTTGTCAATTAGACTAGAGCAGTTAAAGCCGAAGTTTAGTTTTGGGAATTTTTTTGTTATTTGAAAGCTTTATGCCCCAAAGTCATAACCCTGCAATAATAGATTCTGAATGTCTTTTTAGTTTAATCTTCGAGATATGAGTGTGAATTAAACAATGATAACATGAATAAACAATTAAAAACTCAGGCGGCGAGTTTTAATAGCGTAGAGTGTACACACATAAGTCTATGGACGAAAATGGGCAGGTAATCGCATCACTTACCGATTTTTCACTTTTTTAAAGCCACTAAATATAATCATTTTTGAAATACAATTTTTCAGCGGCCGTCATTTTTAGGACCTTATCAAAGACAATGTAGCATGGGGAATCATGTAGCTTCAGATTTTTTTATAACTGTGGTAAAATGTTAGCAATACCTTTAACCATTAGTGTTTAGAAAGTGATAGCAAAGATGGATTTAGAAAATGTATGTTTAAGATTATTGACACTCATTGATTTAGAAATTCAATACTAAATGTTTAGTGATTTTACACACGACGTGCCCCTCCCTACTCAAAAAAGTATTGCCAAACATACTCCAATAACGCGTTGCAGTTTTGGTGTTGAAGAGGTCTTTCTACAATGATGTCCTATAATAAAGTTTATTATTGCGAAAATCAACCAATTATTTTGAAAAGAGATCAATGAATATCTTTCTCCTTTCTTCTCTAAGGCGGCGCCAGAGTTCAAATGCAGGTGCCACCCACGGCAGAGATATTTTCACTCTCAATAGGGTGGGGTTTTAAATTCACACGAGCATTCGTAATTCGGTTTCATATTTCCCTGCATGAAACGTTTTGATGGGCTTGAAAACACTTCAACAAACCAAAACATGTTAATATGTTTACTCTGACGCGGTCTCAGAAGAAAACACACTCGCGAAGAAGAAAGTGGTCTCCTTTCTTCATAGACAGTAGTAAGGGAGGATACGGCCCCCATTAGGACTTGCGACCTCTTTAAGTTGTATTTTCCTTCTCTCAATTCTAAAGGCGCTTACTATTGCAAACATTCTGAAAATTACTGTATACAGTCTTTTCAGTACATTGAATATAATGATGTGGGCAGAGAAGCCATCATTCTTATAATTAGTAGCCTATCCCTCCTTACCACTGTCTTTGAGATAGGAGACTCTTCTTTTCTTCGCGGTGGTGATGCGTCTTCTTTCTGAGACCACGTTCGGAGGAACATGTTGGCCTATTTTTTGTTTGTTGGAAGTCTTTCCAAGCCATTCAAACTGTTTCACGGTAAATATGAAAACCGCATGACCGATGCTAGTGTGAATTAACACTCCACCCCTATATAGGGAGGCGAAAAAAAAAATATTACATTTTATGTTCCGGCCCCCTCTCGTGGGTGGCGCGCTGCATTTGATTAAATCACTCCGCCTTGGAGAAAAGAAAGGGAGAAGTATATTCATTGATTCTTTTAAATAATTGTTATTGGTAATAATAAAACTTCATTAGGACATCATTATAGAAAGCCCCTTCAACTCAAAATGTATGCGTTTATAGCAAGGAGCTTCCTTGGCTTAAAGTGTATGTTGCCAATACTTTTAATTAGGGAGGGTAGGTCTCTGCACAGTGTTTACAAAGTGATAGCAAGAATGGGTAATATCTATAGGCGATCGGTGCGCAAAACTTGTTCAGATGATGATAAAAGCCATGGAAAATTGGCACACATGTACTTCACATGATTCTAAACATTTTCAGAGGTGGAGCAAACGCAAACTCTGCATAGCTTTAGCAACGGTTGCTAAGTTAACATATTTTCCATAGCAACCAACATGGAAGGATACCTGCAGACAATTATTACCAACCCAAATTAAATTTGTGTTTAAGTGTCAATTATTTTGCAGCTTGACTTTCATTACCAACACCACTCTAGAACAATCGTATGTTACATGTCATAGCAAACAGTGCCTATTGGCAACATATTTTTTTCTTGGCAACATGCAAATTGATGTTTGCAGACCAATTTACTCCTAACATTGTTTAAATCCTATTTTCATTACATATGCGTTACTATCGTAACTGGTTTTATTACACGCCAGGAATGTAGTCAGCTTTTTAAGATAATTTCGGAGAAAACTGAGATTTGAGAGCCAACAACATATTACACACAACCCATATCAAACTAAAGGATTGAAAGATCCAACTAAAGAAAAGAGTTTCAGTCGTACATCAGCCCATTAAGAAAGATGGAAATGATAGGCCTAATTGAGAAGAAAGATGGGGGATTACAACAAGGATGACAAAAAACTCGGTTGTGGGTATGGAATGCCACTCCTTCGAATTGGAAATCATGGCAGACGAGCTGAGTGGCACCTCACCACAATACAATCAAAGAGTATGGAATTAGTTGTTGAAACGAGCGACTCCGCGCCAACATCGAACCAAAATTACCAACCATCACTAGGAACAAATCGTACTTGCTCAACGAAAGCAAGCACTATCATTCAAAGTAAAGCTGCAGTACATGAGGCCAAACTCTCCTCAAAAGGATCCCCTGTTCTCTCGCAAGCACGGCCACTATGGTTGCATGTCAAACAAGAGATGAGGAAAAGACAATTTCTTCAGCGCATGAAATCATCCATTTCCACCACTCTTTATTTCTACGGAGAGTTAATCTGGGGAATAAGTTGGAATTCATGGGGTGTCTTGAACAACATGTTCCAGTCCTCACGTGATTCGAAGGCCCAGAGACGGAGTGATCATCATGGATGGTGTTGTCCTGAACGTCTAAAACTGGAGACATTGAAAGATATTTGGGCAACTGCTGCCCTACTGCATGTGCTTAATCCCACACATCATTAAAAGGCAACACAAGACTCAGCGTATAGTTTCTGTATCAACACTCACAGCCGCTCTTAAAGCACAGACCAAAGAATACAGCATATGGGACCTAGCCAACCGAGCCATGTTGCCATGGCTGTTCAGTCCCGCCTGCCCAAAAGATCTCGCACCAAATTTTCCTTTCACTTGAATGCAACAAGATGATTTGCTCAAACTTCTTAAATGATGCATTAGTGTTAAGCTGCATCTAGTATGAAAACCTCTGTTGTTAATGATGGTTGCCAGTGCTACAATGTTTACCTGCCCGCACAAGACACATCCAGCAATACTCCCTGCAATCATGAAGGAGGAGATTCCAGATCTGTTCATGTTGTGATGCCGTTAGACAGGATTTCACTAGATCTTTTGATCAGACCATAGATTGTGATAAAGTTGTGCCACGCAGGTGGCATGAACAGCAGCTAGAAAGTCTGCCACTTCTAGCCTGCTTTCCGGAAGTGCAAGCAACTTTTACTAACATCCCAGCTCATATCGATAGGTGTCTCACTTGGTCCCAAAATCATCGCGTTTCCCACCTTGTCCCATGTTGTCAACGCTCTGGGACACCATGTCCTATTTGCCCAAGTTGCCGAAAGAAGACAGCATAGAATGTGGCGAGCTAGACACATGACGAACTCCCTGGCAGCCTTTCATAGCTGCACTGCTGCCACCTAAAACAAGTATTTTGAAGGACTGAGCTTTTCTAGAGTACTTCACCATCCTCCTCTGCTTAGGAAAGCTTGTTATGCCACTCAAAAAGTACGTCAGATGTCGGCTTTTTCTCCCACCAAGGCTGTGTTATAGCAACATTATCAGGGAGGGTTAGCATTGCAAGGTGGGCACTATTGACGGGACCTGCTACTACGTCAATGCTGCCTGTGCCTCCTCTTCTGTTGGCAGATAGACTTGCTAGAACAGGTGATGGACGCCCTTTGTGACAATATATCCTGCCCAGAGCTGCTGGAGCTGCCTGTAGCGAGCAAGGTGTTAGAGAAGCAATATTGCATGAGTGCACTTCAAATGCATCTGTTTATTGCACCATGCACAGGAGATTCTTACAATGCTGAACTAATGACTAGTTAGACTGTTTATGGTGAGAAGTATTTATTGTTAGACAAAAACAGACCTGCGTTGTTTTCATAAATGTATTGCCCCAAAAATTGCTTCAATTTGAGATTATGCGTATATAAAACACAATCAGCATGTCACTCTTTCCAGAAGATATGCCATTCTTTTCATAAGAAATTGTTTGCAATATTAACACTAATGACATAGTTAAGACTGTTTATGGTGAGAATATTTATGTTAAGACCAAAAACTAGCTGGTTGTTTTTCATAAATGTATTGCTCCCAAAAATTGCTTAATTTGATGTATGTATATAAAGGGCCACAATAGCATTCACTCTTTCCAGAAGATATGCATTCTTTTCATAGCAAAATTGTTTGAATTTAAGGATCCCATATGCCGGGATTGTTCTCATCATGTTCACAGCTTGCTCTTATGGCTAAATAGCGCTCACTAAGCAATTAAATGAATACATTATTTGTCCAATAATTTATTAACACGATCGATGACAATTCTGCTTACAAATTATAATACTACCCGAATAACATCTCTGCTGCAATTGCTCAGTGAGTTGAAACATTTTGCAAATAATCAATTAAGATATATTTTATGGTATATCGTTGCCTAGCAACAAACACATACTATTTTTCTGTTGACACCTTCAGTGGTGCTTCGAATCATGTTTATAGATAGTTTTGATGCTAAAAACATATAGCACTTATCCTTTCGAAATGGATAGAATATGCTAATGGCTTGTGCTATGGTCAATAGTTCTTGGCAACCGTTGCTAGCTAGAAACATGCCGAATCGATTGGCCCTCCACCTTTGAAAATAATCAGTATAGGCCCAAATATAGTTGTGAAATTTCACGCTTTTATTCATTAACTGAAACAATTTGAGCCATATTTTTGCACCAGAATCGCCTAGACTATAATGAAAAGCATTTTACTCCTAACACATTTTTTTTTGCAGTATACTTTATTATTTACTATTTGACCCTGGTACTAACTGTTTTGAAAAGACAGCAATGTATAACTGATTTAATGCTAGTGTGTGTGTGTGTGTGTGTGTGTGTGTGTGTGTGTGTTGTGTGTGGTTGTTGTGTTTGTGTGTGTATGTGGTGTGCTGTATGTCTGTGTGTGTGCGTATGTGTGTCTGCTTTGTATGTGTGTATGTCCGTGTGTGTATGTTTGCTTGTGTGGTGTGCGTGCTGGCTGTGCTTCATGCGCGTGTGGGAATACACCTGTTGTAACAGTATCTATTAAGAAATCAAAAATGTGCAATCTCACATGCATACACAGTTTATGATGTATAATTGTCAAGGGTTTCAACTTCATATTTGGATTGAAATGAATTTCATTCAACACAACCATTCACACAAACATTAAACAAATTATAAACAGTATAAACTGTGCAGTGTTGAGATAGACATCACATTCACCATTACATATTAAGCGCCACAGAGTTTGAGCAAAATGTTTTCTTGTCAATTATGCATGTCCATTTCACGTCACGCC
The DNA here is from genome assembly GCA_001188425.1 of Eucidaris tribuloides. Lineage (NCBI taxonomy): Eukaryota > Metazoa > Echinodermata > Echinoidea > Cidaroida > Cidaridae > Eucidaris > Eucidaris tribuloides. The sequence continues at coordinate 56,060 of JZLH01S0517572.1, forward strand.
GTAACCATGATGTATGACTATTCATATCTCATTAATTCAATGGATCACTGTAAAAAATTTTGACATTTTGAAAAGTGGGCACCAACAACTATTGTCATGTACCATTTGTTTGTTGATAAAGATTAAAGTATGCATGATAAATCCGTTTGAATGCTGAAATTTGTTTCTGAATGTCACGCCGTTACCTTGGAACTGCCCACATGTACTTGATTCTAACAACTTGCAGATTTTTTTTTTTTCATCTAGAAACATTGCAAGAAACAAAAATAGATGGTAAATTTGAACACAATCAAGTACAGCATATATGTACCTGCCAACCAGTACGATTTTTCCTGGGCAGTTCTGCCCTTATTACAGTTCCTAGGTGGTGCGTTCAACAATAAAAACTTAGATTATAATAAGAATAGTACATGAATGACCAAAATAAATGAAACCAAATGCCTTGGTTACTATAGTTATTTTAATGCAATGCCCAAATTGTAATGGAAATGAGGTGTTTACATTCACTGGTGAGTGACGGTACAAAAGGTATGCTTTATTCATGTTTTTTTTCCTCATAAGAAAAAGTTTGTTTAGCTGTTTCAAATATTTTTCTCATTTGCACTTTAATTTCATTTTTTAAATAAATTTTGTAGCATTGTTATTATTTACCGTACCACCTAATAACTGTACAAGACCAGACCTGCCCTGGAAAAGTCATACTGGTTGGCAGGTATGAGTACAGTATCCAACAAAATTAAAAACACTCCTACACAACTTAAATACTGCCATAAGTCATTCACCTTCTCAACAAAAAAAAACCCTGATATTAATACTATAAGCATATTTGTAATGAAAAGCAGCACACACACAAAAGAAAACGGTTCACATGCTTTTGCTTTAATATTGTAACCCAAAAAAATAGTCATTTTAGTAGTACATGTTGGCATGGAAAGTGAATACACCACATGTTGACATGTCTGGCTCTGATATTTTGTTATTTTTGTTTCTTGCTATGTCAATGGTATGTCTACATCTTAAACCCTTGGCTTTGTCCCCCCCCCCCCCAATTATTATACTGATGATAAATAATTTACCTTCTGGAGATGGTGTGGAAAGTTGAACAACGTAGGAACTGCATCTGCCCGAAGCCGTGTTGTCTGTCCAGTTCGATCAAAATGTTTGTCTTCGAAGTGGTCTGAGCACAGCGTAGAATGTGGCTTTGGTGTCCATCGGTCTCTTTTCATATTCACAGTCCATATCTTGCAGCGAGCAGGATCACTTTTGGGAAATCTGAAAATGATCAAGAGGAGGACCCATCAGTATACCGTACTTTATGTAATATATTAGTCTAGAGACAGATTCTAATGTTTATAAAAGCTGGTAAAGTCAACCAACAAAAGTAAGTCGATTTACCTACATCATCATACATGCAGTTTACAAGTTTCAAGAAGTGTCAATTTAGGGCCTGGGGCTTAAATAATTAAAAAATAAATTGATATACTGATTATACACCGATATGCGTAGGAAATATACCGACACTGAGGGCAATTAAGGCAAGCCCCCCTAAATTAACCAAATAGCCCTCTAGACTAAAATCACACAAAAAAACCCTTAATTTTCATCATAGGGTTCGATGTATTAACATACTACAATCACTGAATCCGATCACAAAGTAGTCCTTAAAAATAAAATCTTATTTTCTGCTGGGGGGGGGGGGCACTGTCATTACAACAGTTGTACACCACGCGCGTGTATGGTCTTTCGTCAAAGTCATGCCATACAAATAATGACCATGATGACATGTCGACCGAGACCACTCGCATATCGCATCGCGTCGCAACTTCACTGAAATTACTCAAGTCAAAAATCACACTCTTCATATTTTACAAAGTTATCAACATAGATCCTTCTGATCTTGATCTTGATCTGAATTTGGCTTTGAACGATCTTTCTTTAGAATTCTAACCCCCTAGTGAAACTTAAAATAAAAATAGAAATAGACTCTACGCAAACGCAAAAAAAATTTAAAAAACCCATCACAAAATGCAATACATGGGACTACAGTCCCCGCTGTGCTTGCATGAAAGCCAAAAAGTTAACACGATTTCACATATTGTAACTCTCGTTACCGTTATTTTTCATCCAACTTACCTGTGAAAAGTCTTTCCACATCCTTTCTGCAACTGGTTTGTGCAGTTCACAGCTGCACAATAAGGCATTTTCGTGCCAAATTAATGTCAAATTAAATACGAAAACTCATGTGAATATCAATCTCAGCAACAATCAGCTTGGCGTGTGTATTGCTACACAAGATGGCGGCCGTGACGTCACCACGGCGTAGCGGAGGCGACAATTTTCACGGCGCTCGATCGTTCTATGTGGTTATAGTTCAGTGTGCTAACATGAACGTCAAGAGCAGGTGTCAGCTTTCAAATGCCGTTTGTTTTGTTCCATTTGCTTAGTTTAATCTCGAGATATGAGTGTGAATAAACAATGAATAACATGAATAAACAATTAAAACTCGGGGCGAGTTTTAAATAGCGTAGGTGTACACACAATAAGTCTATGGGAGAAAATGGGCAGGTGAATCCGATCAACTTACGATTTTCACTTTTTTAAAGCACTAAATAATCATTTTGAAATACAATTTTTTCAGGGCGTCATTTTTAGACCTTATCAAAGACAATGGTAGCATGGGGAATCATGTAGCTCAGATTTTTTTAACTGTGGTAAATGTTAGCCAATACCTTTAACCATTAGTGTTTAGAAAGTGATAGCAAAAATGGGTTTAGAAAATGTATGTTTAGATTATTGACACTCATTGATTAGAAATTCAATACTAATGTTTAGTGATTTTACACACGACGTGCACCCTCCCTACTCAAAAGTATTGCAACATACTCAATAACGCGTGCATTTTGGGTTGTAGAGGTCTTTCTACAATGATGTCCTATAATAAAGTTTATTATTGGAAAATAACCAATTATTTGAAAAGAAATCAATGAATATTCTTTCTCCTTTCTTCTCTAAGGCGGAGAGATTCAAATGCAGGTGCACCCACGGCAGAGATATTTCACCTCTCAATAGAGGTGGGGTTTTAATTCACACGAGCATCGTAATTCGGTTTCATATTTCCCGTGAAACGTTTTTGATGGCTTGAAAACACTTCCAACAAACAAAACATGTTAATATGTTACTCTGACGCGGTCTCAGAAAGAAGACCACACTCCGCGAAGAAGAAAGTGTCTCCTTTCTTCATAAGACAGTAGTAAGGAGGATACGCCCCATTAGACTGGACCTCTTTAAGTTGTATTTTCCTTTCTCAATTCTAAAGGCGCTTTACTATTGCAAACATCCTGAAAATTACTGTCATACGTCTTTTCAGTACATTGAATATAATGATGTGGAGAGAAGGCCATCATCTTTAATTAGTAGCCTATCCTCCTTACCACTGTCTTATGAAGATAGGAGACTCTTTTTTCTTCGCGGGGTGTGGTCTTCTTTCTGAGACCACGTCAGAGGAACATGTTGGCATTTTTTTGTTTGTTGGAAGTCTTTCCAAGCCATCAAAA
>JZLH01S0517661.1:0-10014 GCA_001188425.1 Eucidaris tribuloides
GATGTCGCAGAGATGAAATGTAAATCGAGATGGTGTTTATCTGATGCGTTACGAGATGGCCCTTCATCTTTGATTGCGTTCCGTAACGGGCGTGTTGGCGGTGTTTATCAGGTTTTGTGTGACAATCTTTAATAACATATTAAACTCGCGACAAAACAAGTTTGTCTTGTGAAGGCACTGTCAATTTCGTCTACTGATATTTCTGACAGTGAATAATAATGACAGAGAAGAACTTGCTTCATGAAATTTAAGAAACACAATGTCTTATTGGATTTATTAGTATCTTTATGAAAGCTGCTTGTACTTGAGACATCAATTTTGAAATATCAGCTTAGCAAATAAGCAATTAATTTATTGTAATTTAAGTTAAAATACATCGCTTGGGAGAAAAATGAGACATTTTTAAATTAAAAGTAAATTTGTGTATTATCTTATTCCATGTCTACCTACACATGGACATTCAGCTTCTGTCTATAATTTATTCTGGTGATACTCAGTGATACAAGATGGAACTGTTAAATTAGTGCATGAGCATATACACATGACATGTATATTTAACCTTCTTTTGCTCTACTCACATGCTCAAGTAAGATTATTTTCTTCTTTTTAGAAGTGTAATTGGTTTAACCCTTCGAACTACATGTAATACACTGGAATATAAATTGGAAGTGGCATAGTCATATTCAAGGTAAAACATTGCAGTAATTTTAACTTTACATGTTCAAGAAGTTTTTTCCAGAATGCATTATCAGATTAAATCAAGCTGGCAAGCAGGCAAGCAAGCAAGCAAGCAAATAAATACACAAACAAACACACAAACAAAACAAATTGCTTATTTGTTAACAAACATTTGTTGCATTTCTTATAATGAGTCTGGTAATTAAGCCACAGCCAAGCTATACATCTTGGGAGTACCAAATTAAAGCAGTTTTTATAATATTTGAGGAAAAAAACTAAAATATTTCAAAGAGAACATAATGTCCCCACTGTATAATGAATAATGTTGATTTGGCATGTACATCTTAATCCTCTTAGTACCAATGCAACAAAACTGTATGGACTCTGTATATCATCGGTTGTCCAGCAGAAAGGCCCTAGCACATGTTCCTGGCAGAAGGGCTTTAACAGTAAATTTTCTCTAATTTGAGAAATATTGCCTTATTTGGTATTGCACTTAACAGACTGACAGAAGGACCTAAAAATATCACACTACTTTGATTTCATGTGAAAAGAGCCAATGGTTTTCAAGTCAGAGACAATTTAGTGTTAAGGCCCTTCTACCGGGAATATAAGCTAGGGCCCTTCTGCTGGACATCCGACAATATGATACATTGAGTGTGATACTGAATAGGTAAATCATCATGGTTACTGATACCATACTGCAAGAAAGTGTGAATGGATAGGCTGGCCACGAGTCTAACGCATGGTATGTTGTTGCTTGATGGGAAATCACTGTGTATCCTTTCACTGCTCTCAGTGATAGACTGAACAATGAGTTTAACTGATGACAGTTTATATTCGGTGTTACAAATTGCTCTTAACCCGGCAATAAGGCGTTGACAGGCTGTCAAAATGTGGGCTTGTAGCGGAGGTATTAGATGAACTTAATTCTCTGTAAGAACCGAAATTGAAGGCAAAATGCAAACACAGGCACGGCCATTATCGGGCATTGATTTTATCTCATGTCCTGTCCAGTACACTTATCTTCTGCGGCAATGAGGGGAGTTTAACGAACTAGTTCCTATGCGGGCAGGAATAGTGCATTGGCCTTAGGCTTCATGCTAGAAGTTAACGTGATTGACCCCCTAGCAGCTCCCCTTCCCAAATCCGATGAAGATGAATACCTAAGCTTATCAATGAACTTGTAGCTTTTACTCAAGTTAAGTGGTAAGGATAAAAAGTTGTTTTCACAGGACAAGTTGTTTACTTTTTGGCATGAATTGCCTGTCAGAAAATAACTACTAGTACTGTATATTATGCTCGATGAAAATGCTTGAACTGAATTCTATGAACTGATAGTCTTGATACAAAGAAATATATGAAGTAATCTTGCTGACTTAAAAAACAGAAATATTTCAAATAATTTTTGTCAAACAATACACAGAGTAATGAACTGATTAATATTAGTTACATACCAACCGATAGATCCACATATGCTTTGCAATAATTGTGAAAATACAGAATACTAAGTTCACGAGTCAAATGTCTACTCCTGACCAAGTTTTTGGCTGAAATTACCCAAACGGTTATGCAGTATCCATATTTGCCACATTCTATGTACATATAGAAATACACTGGTGCTCTCTAAAACTCATACACTGATAAAACGACACAGTGGACAGAGGGACACTTTGTCTGCTGAATAAGTTTGCAAGAGCATCGGGGAACCAGCCCACAATAAGAAAAATGAAAAAATCATAACATCATCCCCAAGTCCCCATGCATCTCATCTTGTCTCATACCCCTTTGCATCACAATCCATCTTCATACTGCTAAAATGTCATGGGGCTGAAACCAAGGACAGCCACTTCGTTTATTGGGCCTTTTTTGTTGGCCGATTCCACTTTCACTGGAGTACATAGCACATTGATCCTGCATGCAAATATGGTGATCATGTATTTGTTTCATCACCCCAGTCCAAGCCGCGCTGCACGTCCTCTCTGTGCAAACTGATGCCTGCCCAGGAATATGACACCGCAGCGGGATCTTTACCGAGAGTTACGGCTGGGGTGAGGTTGACGACCAAGTTGTTTACCTTCCCTCTCACCTGCACGATTTATTCCTCTGGTGCGAGACAGGATCGAGCGGGACGCGGTGTCATTTTTGCTTTGTGAGCCATCTGCAAAATGCGAAATTCTCCTCCTGATTGAAAATTTGGATAGCATGGAAATGATGAATATATTGGGGCAGATGGGGGATGGGGGGGGGTGGGGGTTTGAGAGGGAGCAATATCTTACAACATAATACCATACCATCCTCTCCAGAAATGGGTCACTTCATATTTATCAGTCCTGACACAAGACAAATGTAGAGTGAGCATAGCAACATCACTATATGATATTAATTATATCTCAAACCACTGAACACAGACAAACAGACACAAAACTTTCCTGAGAATGTTTCAAATAAAAACCCCTGCCTCCTAAAAGTAAACAATGTGAAATGAAATAGTAAACTATACAGTATCACTAAAGTGAATTCAACATTAATTATACCATTACCCAATTAACAAGAACGTTTCTTGCAAAACATAACAAAAATAGGTGCATGGGTAAAATGAGACTGTAATAAAAAGTGACAAATCTGAAAGAGGAAATCAGCTAAAATGGTATGTTCTAACTAGTATGTTACAGTTTAACCCATTGAAGATGACGTCCATAGACTATGCATAGATCCCAGAATGAGATACCTCGTACTAAGTCCTCTACTGGGTAACAAATCACAATGTGCCTACAGTATTTGTTTTTCAAGTGTCATCAATAATACCCTGTAATATAGGTGTGCTTGTAACATCCAACATCATACCACCATGGTTTGACAGATCAACATCAAAGGAAAATTAAAATGCATTGAGCTGTTTGGTTTCTATTCTGTACACCTTTGCATTGTGTACAAAGGATTTATGAGGAAGCAAATTGATAAATCATTCACCCCAGAGATTGCAGAAATCACAGCTTAAGATTACCAATGTGAATGTACCAGTTAATATGAAAGTGAAACTGAATTTCAACATAATGATGCTATTAATTAAATCATTGTTTCCTTTCATGACTAACAATGTTAGCACTGCACTTACATTAATTATCACAAACGAGGAAGCATATTGATATATAATTTACAAAAAGATTGCAAAAATCACAGTATAAGATTATCAATGTACCAATTAATATGAAAGTGAAATTGAATTTCAACATAATGATCTGCTATTAATGAAATCACTGATTTCCTTTCATAACTAGATTTTTTTTTTTAACCTACGGCTTTGTTACCTGACATATTACAGTATTTCATCTCCATTCTTGCTTCTGTCGACAACCTCAATTTTTCTGAGCCACGCAAGTCAAGCCTAATTAGATTCGCTCGCTATCTATGCCTAATATTTATCAAATTTGGCAGATAAATTGATGTATAAGGCATTCTTGTCTCGTGTTATTTTGAGAAGCGACTGCTCGTGAATGACACGGCTCACAATTAAATCAGTCAGCCCTGCACCAAATACATTTTTTTTTACTCAGTTCCCTTTCACTTCAGCGCAGATTTTACGTGATCACTCGGCATAGGGCATATTTACATGAACACCTCTCGCTCCCGAACCTGCTTTCTTCATTACCGATATTCAAGCAAATGATGACCATGGATTATCAATCAGAGGCAAATCAAGGGGGTGGGGGAGGGGGTAGGAGACAAGGGGTGTTGTGGATGAACCTATTGTCACATGGACAATCATTTTTGTTTGGTAGAAATTTGTGACCTCCTCCCCTTGCCCCATCCCCCACTCTACAATTGTGGATCTTCCAGTGATTCTGTTGCCAATTGTTACATGTACCTTTCACAGGAAATAGAATCGTGCAGTACCTCGGAATCAGAGCATTATGCCTCTTTCTCGCATGGATCAATTTCCAATAATTTGTGAGATGGGTAAATTCCATCTTGTTTGCTGATGGGAGGACAATGATTCAACTCCAGTCAAGATGATGGATGTGACCCACAGCGATTTATGACTCAAAAATAAAATAGGCAGGGGAAAGAATGCTGACAGGGGTCTAAGCTGGGAGATGACTGATGTGAATTACTGGGATAATTACTTATTTTAGCTTTGTTTATGTATTTCTGGAACATAACTCTTTGGCCTGTTAGCAATATTAAATGAAAGTCTTATTATCCATTCATTTTTATTATGGTACATGTATTTGATATAATAGAAGATTTTAATGTCCAGTCACTGGTATGTTTTTGTGCTCAAAACCATAAAATAAAAGAATACTTTATAACACCTACATTAGTCATTATTTCAAAGTGAGCAAACACTTCAAATGTAACTAGATGATGTATCACACATTATTCATTATTCAACAGTTCTATTTTTCTTGTATTATATTAAATATACACAATTAATCAAGATTTTCCTGTAAACTAACCCATCTTATTATATGTCGATATGATATCTGACTTAAAATTCAGCGTGACGAAGGCTTCATGTAGTACTTCAATGATATATAATTTTCTGTTTCACTGTTTACACATTGTTTTGTATAGAAAAGGACAATGGCTTTTATGACAGCTACTTCAATCAATCTACTTTCAAAAGCACTTATACATGCAGTATTAAATATTTTGTAAAGAGAAAGGGGTAAATAAATGTGGAGTTCAGATATGTAATTTACTTAGATCAAATTCAAATCCAAATTCAAAGATTTCAGTTATTTCAGAGTCTATAACAAAATCCAATGATTTCTTTAAATTAAATTTATTGTCCAAACTTGGATAACATAACTTCTCAACATACTGGACAGTTGAGAGATATTTGTACTAACAGTAGAAATCTTAAAATATCAATCTAGCACACCAGGAGCAAGTGTAGTGTTATATACCTTTGTTTTGTGTGACTATGTGTGCACGCGCATGTGTGCGCATGTGTGTGTGTGTGTGTGTGTGTGTGTGTGTGTGTGTGTGTGTGTGTGTGTGTATGTGTGTGTGTGTGTGTGTGTGTGTGTGTGTGCTTGTGTGTGTGTGTGTGGCATGCACAATGTATTTTTGTATATTTGTATGAATGAACACAATAATATATAATATGCAAACTACTGCAAATTCTATTCAGCTTTTTGTTTTATTGTTATAAGCCATCAAAAGATTCTTTGCTCCTACCCATCTACCAAAAAAGTTCACTTGTTTCAATCTATTATTGTGGGAGCGAGTATATTGGTCAAACCACAGTACCGACTATTATTGACAAATTCCACACACTTTGTTATATTTGCCATTCACATTTTGCACAACGCGGTTGGTATTTGCGCGCCCCACAATTTTTAATTTGAGGTCTCATGCGACATTTATAAGAATTTTTTCCAACCTTTCTTCTCTCTCTCTTTCGTTATCTTTTTTCGGGGGCTTCTTTTATGCATGTTCATGTCTACAAATATTGACCATCTAAACCGACCGCCTAACTGGGGCCACACATTTACATTCTATTGCCATACGTAGCATGCTTAACTAACCTCTAGGTACAGTTCTTTTCTATAGGCTCTGTGAATTAAGCAAACTTCACAAACAGTGCACAGTCCACCCTACCAACAATACACCAACCCTAGATATATTACAGCTGCTACAAGAAAATTACTCTTTCTCAAGGAGGAAGGGGAAAAGTAACATAGCCGTGCTAGATGTATTTGTTCATTGTTCCATGCCAACACAATTTAAATGTAACGCCTTCTTCCACAGTGATGCTATTCCCACCCGATACATGTTCTATTTATTCTCTTTCTGTTGCAGATAAACACAATCAAAGAGTGCTATCTGTTATAATGACGCTAGTCTCACCTCATCATGTCAAATATCACACCAAAGTTTGTTTAAATTTACACTAGTGGGGCAATTCAACTGATAACAAAGAGGTTGGAAAAAAAAAGCATGCTTCACACAGATACTATAGTTCTGCACAATTCAATGGGGAGTTGCCACCTTTATCATCAACTGAATTTTGCAACAATATTCTGATTGGTTATTTTATTCTTCAAAGGTTTCACTATTTCATCATTACCAAAAATGACATGAAAAATGAAAAATTAGGACTTGACAGAACTGACTGAATTTTAACCCATTGAAGACTAGACACGATATCTCATCTCGAGGTCTATGCGAAATGCATGTGTAAGTAATATCAAACCTTCTTCAACAGGTTGAAATAATACTGCAATTGTAGAAAAAAATATTTCTATCATACAGTATGTAATGACATGTTTCGGAATACAGTAGTTTCTCTTACATGATGATCATCATGACAGGCAATTATATACTGTAATATTTAATAATGAAACATTACTTGCCCTGTTTACTCACAAAACTGATAAAAATCTAACTTGCAAACAAATACACAAGCTTTGGCAATTTATGGCATAATTTGAGTACAATATGATGTACTATAGGTAATGTATAGGCTAATACATGTACATCAGTTTAATGGCCTCAAGTGACCCTGTTATGCAATTATATGCTTTCACTAATTCAAGTTCATTCATTTTTCTATTTAGAATGGATATTTTTGCATGATATCATGTGGTGCAAAAGCTATCAATCTTTTCTTGTATCAGAAACTTCTTGTGCTTAGGAGGGGGCGGAATTGTCATGTAGGTTTTACTTGAAATATTAAAAGGTTTATCAATTTGTCCAGTCTCTCACAGTTACAGTTGAAAACCAAACGAAACTGATTGGCCAACCATTTTACTGAAATAAATCAAATATACCCCCCCCCCAAAAAAAAAAAACACCAAAAAAAGTAAAGGAAAAAAAAACTCTATATTGATACTAATGTAATTGTTAATCTCCAAGATGTGGTTAACAGAATAATTTCAGAAACAAACTCCTTTAGGAGAGTAGATGAAATGGATTCATCATGCATAAAGTATGTGTCCCACAGTCCATGTGTACATGTATGTACATGTACATGTACCATGTGCTATAACATGTAAGGTACATTATCCTACATCTAGTATGAGCTATGAACTATTCTCGTCTAAATGCTAACAAAACTGTTTCTAAAACTGTCTCTTCTTGTTTGAACTCACACACATCTGTCCAAGCAGACACACGCTCTGTTGACACAACATCAACATGCTTACCTCGTCGTCATGACAACAGAACCATGGTGCACCTTCCGGTTCTCATGGCAACTAATTCTGCAATGCCCTAAGAATTCATCATTTTCCAACCCAGTACCTCAGACTCCTCCTTGGTGATTGTGTCAATAGTATGCAAATGAGCGCTGACCTGTAAACAAAAGAACAACACAAAGGTCAAGTTTGTTTAAAGTGCCTGCTATACTCGTAATAAGTGCTCTTTACACATATTTGTGTGTGGACTCTCACAAACACAAGTGAGAAACAAATATGCTTGATTTTTTTTCTTGAAATTTTTCTTTTTACTCATTTGATATTTGAAGAGTGATTGTGATTGCATTTAGAGGTGAATGACAGAGAATAAAAGAAGCACCTGACAAAGATTTCTAGCCAGGTGACTTCAAAAAGTTTATTAAATATCAGTAGAATGATAGATTGGGACTTGGTCAGACAATGATACTCACTGCATATACATGTAACCAGCTGGAAAAATACTAGAAGCATGTAATTCTCAATCATTGCGTCAATGTGCTAGGAATGATGAAAAAGTGAATAACCCATCATTACATCGTTTTATATCATTCAAATTTTTAATTTCTTGTAATTGCATGATATCAGTCTTATTTATACATTTGGGAATAATGCTATCTTGCAATCTTTGATGTGTGATAGCGTTACTGTAAGTTGTAAGTTGATATCTTTGAGTAAAACACTCCATGGCACTCAATAAAGATTAACCCACATACATGTACATGTATATCCTCCTGAATAAAATTCCAATGTGGATTACTATTGCTAGGTATGATTGCAATAATTTCAGTACCAAATCAAATTCTACAACAAACTGCAAAGTTTAGAAATATCACTCACTCAATGCACTTGTTTGAAGAATTACAATTATTGACTTCTAACCCCTCCCTAAAATAATTGTGACTTGCACAACTGCAATATGTTTTCATCACTATCTCTGGCTTTCTCCCCTCCCCCCCCCCCCAAAAAAAACGAAAGAAAGATAGGAAATTACTCATTACACTACTCGGCACTCTGACACAAAGGAAGCAATAGCTGCAATTACAACTCATTCATAATCCTGGTATTCATATACTATTCAGCTACGTCAGGGACATACCAGTGACGATGAAAATAGCATGTCAGGAAGTAAACATGGTAAAGGGGAGGGGTCAAGTTGGATGGTGAGGGGGAAGAAGGGGAAAGAATTCAAAAGACCTCTTCTCAATGTCTGATCTAATAATGAGACAATGGAAACTAAAACAAACAACTTAACCAATAATTTCTGATATAACAGTATTAACATGACTGTACAGAACTGAAAAAAAAAATGATAATTTACTGTTTAAAAGCCCACCAACAAATTACTGCGCCTCTTCAAAGTAGTAATCGGGCTATGCCTCTGTCAAAATGGATATTTGCTCCCTTAATATACTCTAGAAAACTGGGCCTCATTCTTGACACACTGTATGCAGGTGAGGCCCCAAAGGTGACTTGGTGATGGCACACCTGTATTCACATCAAAAAACATTTACTTCCATCAAAAAACACCTAAATATGAATGAAATCAGCTGAAAATCATATCCAATGTGAGATTAAATATAAATTAAACACCTCTCATAGAACTTGGGTAAAATATTTGAATTTTGGGTGAAAAGTCTGGACGGTTAACTTCATCCTTTTTCAAATTACTCAGAACAATTTTAAAAACAATCTTTCGACTCAAACGTGCACGGCCGTTCCAAATTGTCGGCGATCAAGCGTATGCAAAGGTCGCTGGCGAGGTTAGCCGTATAACGCAATCATGCGCTCCAACTGGTCTTGCGACGATGCAGCATAACGCGATTCGGCAGTTTGAGGCAAAAATTTGACCACGGAGAACGATATTCTGGTACATGTCGTTATTAGGTTTTCTCATAAACAACAATTCATGACGTAGTGGATCTCACTTTCAAACACACCATTTGCAGGTTACTAAACACCGTTTGGTATTGATAATGAAGGGAATATGGACTGGCACATCCCTGACACAATCTTTAAACAGTAAATTATCATTTTTTTTTCAGTTCTGTACAGTCATGTTATACTGTTATATCAGAAATTATTGGTTAAGTTGTTTGTTTAGTTTCCATTGTCTATTATTAGATCAGCATTGAGAAGAGGTCTTTGAATT
>JZLH01S0517661.1:29757-42726 GCA_001188425.1 Eucidaris tribuloides
GAGCTGACTTTTGGTTTTGTATCTCAAAGTATGTAAAACATGTGGAATACATTTACATATTAGGAGATGATATAGATAATACTGTTATTTTTCATGTGTAATACATTGTTTCCACTGAAATGAACTTGAAGATGAATGATCATGAAAGGATAAAAAATTCCAAAAATCTTGATTGGAAAGTATTTTTTCCCTTTAAATTTATCATATTTCTGTATAAATTGCTCCTGCATTTCAATTATAGTAAATCCCATATATATTACAATAAATTTATCAAGTTTGTACCTTATTTCCCTAAATGGACATAATCATTCCCCTCATATCATGACAGAGTCCATTTTTCTTTAATTGCACCTGACGAATCAGACTACTACAGTACACGATTATAATGGAAAAGTTAAGGTAACTTTTTCATTAACATCAGGTGAGCAAGGACAAAGTAATTTTGGGGCTTTCATTAATCAAGTATTTTTTTTTGCCTGCAAAAAACTTTTAATATACATATCACAGTACATCACTGGTTGTTCTGTTACAGGTAATATCCTCTAGGTGTAATATCATGACTACTGTTCTACTTCCCAACCCCACACTTCTACTAGAACAATCTAATTCAGACTGTAAAATATTCAGACAGTAAAACCAGACAAGAGAAAAGTTGAGAGTGAAAGGAATGAAGCTGTTAGGGAAGTTTGGAAAGCTCAGCGTGAACTGAAGTCTAAGCTGTAGAACCTGACTTATCGACTGGTAAGGTGATATCGAGATTGATTTATCAGGATTTCCGATAACGGTCAATGAAGACGAAAAAACAATGTGGAATGGAAGGAAGAGGAAAGCCAAATAACACCCAGGTTACATGAATATATTGTTCTCGTTATCGCGTATTCGTCCCGCTCGAGTTCCCGCCATCCAAGTTGCAGTGCCGCGCTATCTTTCCCATTGTTGCACGACCCAAATTTCAAAGTTCACGCAGCTCTGCGGGGATCACTTCTCGCCAACACCTTCTTCACGAACAATATGAGAGGGAAAGAGAAAAAGAAAGAAAGGTGCTAAAATATGGCAAGGCACAGACAGGAGGAGAAGAAGGAATAAAAATCGAGCACGAAGTCAACACGCAGAACGGCAACATAATACGAGCCACGCGATCAGAAGATTGGCCGATATATCCCAGCGTCTTATGGCATCCATCTTGTGTCTGAGCTCGGTTACAGCTGTCTAGAGAAGTTAAAAAGAATGGCACATGCAGTCATGCACACAAACATATACAAACAAGTGAAATAAAGAAGAATGAATACAAAAATCAGCATGATTAGTCATGCTAGTTAACTCATGAGGTACAAGGTCCATAAAGATATTCCCAATATGTCAGAATTTAAGGAAACCCATCTTGGTGCTTATTAGCAACATTGTGATGTCAAACAAGGTGGTATCAAGATCCTTGGATCTTAAAAGGTGCCATCCAAAACATTTTGAGCACCTGAAAATGTGTTGCTGAAATTGTGACAAATTGATCTAAACAGGTGCTATCGAGAATATTTCCAGCACCTGAAAATGTGTTGCTGAAATTGTGACAAATTGCTCTAAACAGGTGCTATCGAGAATATTTCCAGCACCTGAAAATGCGTTGCTTAAATTGTGACAAATGGATTTGGAAGAAGTCCATTTTTTTTCCTAAGAGTGATGTGGAGTATTTTATAGTGTCCATAGAATGAACCTAGAGTATGTGGGCCTTTTCTCAATATTCCATTATTTTGTCTCTCTCAATCCCGTAATAATAGGTTCAAATGAAGAATATATTTTTTGAGACACAATTGAATAAGAACCCAATTCAAAAGAAAATATCATTTTTGAACAATGCCAAATTCAGCAACTTTGGGAGTCATGGAGTGAATCAAAAAGCATATAATATTTTACACAAGCATAGTGGAGAAAAGTATTGTGGTACAAAGTTTAGATAAAAGTAATATCCTTTCTAACAATATAAACTTTATTATACAGCTGTTTATACATTAGAAAGCTGAAATGAATTTTGTGATGTTATTTATTTCAAATTAATTCATATTCACATGATTTGTTTCGAAATGTACATGTTTTCACATTTCACAAAACTTTGTGATGAAATATGTCAGATTTGCTTGAAATATCCAAAGTAAACCTACCACTTTTATAGGTGATTCAATGAAGGCTGCTCTCTCCTTTTGAAAAAGTTTAATAACAATTGAAATACTGTCATTCTTTTATTCTTATAGCACTAATTGAAAGGGTACTATTTGTGGTGCAGAATCGCACCATGTGACACATTGCGAGTAAAGAATTGATATATTGGCAATGTGCATTGGCCGCAAAGAGGAAAAGTAGCAGCAGTATTATACCAAACAAATCAGGGAGGCAACTTTGCATTGCAGGAAAAGTGGTGATTCAAATGAGATTGCTACTTCATTTTGCCTCAACTACATGTAGCTGTGTGCCTTTAAAATATCAAGATTGTAGTTGTTTGAAAAATGGTAGTGCCAAATCACTATGATGTTTCGTTTTCTGGATCTTTCTTTCCTTCAGAGAAGTTATATTCTATAAAAAAAATATGACCTTATTATTTGCATTGTTGGTAGGTGTGCATGGTGAGAGAGATAGTAGAAAGGTTTGTATTACTTATACAAACTTATTATTATTACAAACTTTACTACTTATACTTATTATTTGTATTACTTACATGTATTTATTCTATACTCCCATAATTTGTATGATATATTCTTAAAAAACAAAACATAAAACATGGACATAACCTGCAATAAACAGTATACTGAAGTTCAGCATCATTTCAAGGAAATATCTTTATGTAACATGTCAGTACATATGTGAATGTATAGGCCTAAAGATGGCAAATCTGAAAAAAAAATATAATCTCATCTCCTAATCAGTTGTAAAATCCCTCACAAAATTAGGCTACATTTTATTCAATTCAGCATCTGCAGTTCCATCATGTAATCATTCAAAAAGATCAATAAATGATAGGAAAAAAAGATAATTAGCAATGAATTTTAATCAAGCCGTATTCTAACCTTCATCTCTGAGACATGACTTGACATTGCAGAAATCATGACAATATCTACCAAAATGATTCAGTGGTAAGATGTAACAAAATCCATTTCCGAGAAATGAGGTTGAATAAGTTAGCCTAAATCTGGTCATCTGTAAAAGGAGAACACTCAATATCTACCTCTTATCAGCCCCACCCCCTTTGATTCAAAAAGAGAGAAGAAAATGGTGAAGAGCAGTAGAGATAAATAGGTTAAAATTGATGTCCCGATAAATGGGTGTGATGGACTGTTGGCGCAGAGATGTAACAAAAGGGAAGAAATTCCTATAAATGCAAATGAGACGTAGGAGATGTAGGTCTGCACTAGGCAACAAGACCCCCTCTCACCCCGCGATGGCAGGCCTGACATGATCAAGTAGCAGAGGCGTATCAGGTGTGAATTTTTTCCCCGTGATTTTCATTTTTTGGAGCGTTTTCTGAAATTTGTAATAATCTTTGAAATATTGAGTCGATGACAGGCAAATGATTATATGCTGAGGCCTAGAGCAAGGTTTGAAGTCTTCTTGAAGGTGTGTATGTATGTATGTGCATGTACAGGGTATGTGTGAGCATGTGTATGTGCACGTTCATGTATGTGTAGACATGCTTGATGTGATGTATATTAAGTTAACCATGTCTGTCTGTTGTCTCACGTATGTATCCAGTACGGAGACCCCATATTTTTTGCTACATTTTGTTATGTAACATTCTAAAATGATACAAGTGGATTTCTTTGAAACATTCTACATGCAGTGTTCCATCATGGTAAAGTGATAATAAAAATGAAAACGTTCGAACCTCACTAGAATTACGTAACTAAATATATATGTGAAAGATTCTAAATGTTTTCTAAATGCACTATACATTTGTACAATTTATGTTGATTTATTGAAAAAATAAAATTAGAGTAAAGTGCAAAAAAGATTTCAATTATTACAGAACTATTTTTGAATTCATTGAAAACATTAATCGTGTCTGCTCAGTATTGTGACTTATTTCATATATCCTAGCTGGAATTTGTGATAGTTCATTTTTAATGTAATCTAAATTTAGTCAAATCTACAGGGATGTGTCATATAGTATTACCTGATGTATTTCAAAGAAAGGCATACTGTTCAAGGCCAACCAGTACAATAAATTGTCATCTCTCTTCTTTCACATTAACATATTGGTTACTAGACTAAATATTTGTGAACCCAAATTTCCAACTTGTTGAAATTTGTGCATATTCTAAACAGTCAAGCTCTTAGAAACAGCTTGTAGAATTTTAGTGTAGCAATCAAAATTTCAGAAAAAAAGTCTATACTTTTAGCAAAATGAACAATTGAAATCATACAGTGATGGAATATACCATATTGTATCTAAAGGTGTCATCACAGTAATATTACAAATTCAAAATTTCAGAATAAAGGGAAGTAAGGAAATCTAGCTCTTATATTCCTGGATGAAGTATTATTTCATGTCAACATCTTAACCACATGATAAAAATGAATTTTGACATAATATAGAACTTAACTCTGCTTTCATTTTTTTTTTCGCATTCAATATTCTCACATAATAAATAATAGCTTATTTTTTCCCATAACAACACTACCATATAGCACCATTTTATATCTTATTTAATGTCTTTAAACAATATTGTTTGGAGCGCTCTTTAAACAATCATGTAGTTTACCTTCATGTGACAATGCAATGCAAATTGGATTCCTACTCAACAAAACTGTTACATTTCCCAGCTACCATAGTCACCCTTTTTATAGAACACTTTATGAATATGAGAGTAACCATTAAAAAAAACTTGTAATACTTCCTCAGATCAAGTAAATCTGAATAATCACTCTGCAGGTGCAATGGTTGTATTCCAAAACTAATCTCTCCACAGATTTCCACAAATCTGAACATTTTTATTTTCTATTATATTTATTTGTTTTTACAACTACAAAGCTAGCTTACAATTCTGACTACCGGACATATATTTTTGCGGCAACTTCAAACAACAATCCTTGTCCACTGTTAAAACTTAAAAACACACAATAAGGTGATTTTGAAAAGAAACAAGTGCTTTCAAACAAATCCAGCTCTGTTATGGATCTTCTTCTTCATCACTGATTCCTTTAAACAGTGTATAAAATATCTGATTTGGTTGCTCATGAAATTCTGCTCACATAACTACTCAGTCAATATTATGTCAGCATTTTCTCTGTGATTTGTTTATATTGTTCACAGTTGGTCCTATTTATTCCTTCTTAAACTCATAATGGTCAATACAAGTTCATTTACAAATAAATTGCCATACCAAATAAGAAAAAGACACACGGAAACACAAAGAGGAACAAGAAATCTACCCCTTTTTCATTCTGATCTACAATTTGAATTTGATCGCAATCTGCAGTCTTTCTGGCATATATATTACGGTTTCTCTGCACTTTCTTACAGGTACGACTGCAAATGAAAGGCCCTAGGGGACTAGTGAGGGAAATTATTATCCAATATTCCATTCCAGCGGTTATTGGCTGGAGATTGACTGTGCTTGGTCCACTGGGACCCGACAAATTGTATGAATAGAAAGCCTGAATGGCAGATATACATTTTCGATATAGTCTAATGCCATTTTTTTCACTCTTCACTTCTAACGGGTATTTGACAGGTAATTTTCTTGTATCTGCTTCTGATGAGAGGAAAAAAGACAAAGTGCGGGAGTAAAATATGATGCCTGATGGAATCAAATCAGGGATGAAAAAGTGACATTCCAATCAAAGTCCTCTTTCTGTTGTACTACTATACTGACAACTTCATATTGAAGACTTCTGAATAAGACTTGTTTGTTTTTATTCATCTTTTTCTTTGTGTGGTGTGTGTGTGGTTGGGGGGGGGGTATTTGTTCATAAATATCAAGTACAAATCCATGCCATGGGCAATTGGCTACCTTGCATAATTCTTGTTGGTGTCATGGAAGGCAGATTTTGTTTTCTCGTTTGGAAGTGTTGGTGGGGGGGGGGGCAGTATATTTGTGCACAATCTATTCCAATTCAATAAGTAAATAAGTACAATCAGTCCTTTTCCCAGTACTGAATACATGTGTATCTCTTTATGTTTCTGCTCAATGCAGGACTGTGTCTACGTTACCTCATATTAAAAAAAGGACAATGACTGAAATGACTCAAATATATCAAAAATACATTTGTTTTTATATGTGCAACAGCTTGGACAATAATTTTAAAAGTTAGTGACATGATTGGGAACACTTGAAAATGCCTCAAGAACCAAGTGAGTTGAAATATATACCAACTATACACTAGCTGGAGTGGATCTCCCAGCTGGAAGGATTTGTCTCTAATTGTTTACTTAAGGAGAATCAAGCATGAACATTAATTCTATCGGGGCTTGATAAAAATAGGACCCATAGAGAGCCACACAACAGGTTTGCCTGCCACGAGGGATATTGACATTAGTTATTTTAGAATGAGTCAATGTTTGACTACAAGATTTTCACAGGAGAATCCTTGCATAGTTTTCTTTATTCTGGAGTAGTTTCAGCACAAGTTGAGGACTACCCCCAATCATGTCATTTCCTTTTAACATGACAACCACAACATCCAAATGCCCATCTGTGTCACATGGCTGTTAAGATCTGAACATAATCCCAAAACTTATGTACAAACCTTGAGAGGTATTAAAGTACTTAACTAATTGTTTGGGCACTAGTTGGTACGAATACAACACCATATTTACCTCTACCCAGTGCCCCCTCCCCCCAGAAATATTGCAACCCTCAAAAGTATGTAATAAAGGCTATTTAGTGGAAATACAAAGAAAATGTAATTGATTATGGCAGCTGCGAATCAGATGGGAATTCAAGAATAGAATTTTATTATCTGATAGTATTTCTAGGGCTACCCATTTCTGTTTTTAATCACTACGAATCAGATAGGATTACCATAAACTTCACCTAGCAAAATCTATGCAGTAAACACTCCACGAATTTACTCCTTATAGACGTTGTGCTTGTCAAAAAATGTAACATAGCGTGTATTTACTTGTGACAGGAAACATCAACATTGTATAAACACTTCAACAAGTGTTGTGTTGACTCCTTGACGTCCTGGAAAACTGAGCACGCGCATTTCCCAAGCCGTGGACGGACGTGTAAGGTAAGAGGTATAAAGTCGGGTCCCCACACTTGGTGCGGCGTGGCGCGGAGCGCGTTATTAAAAAATATGAAATTCCACACCTTGATGGTTGTGTGGGTTACATCCCCTAAGCAGATTCTGGGAAAGGTCAATAAGAAGATAGCAATCTTACTTCATGCCAAGCTGTCGTAATAAATTTTCAGGTAAACATGTGAGTATCACCGTTTGCGAAAACAATAACTTCGCGATGACCCCCTCGAGCGGCATGCCGTACTCCCGTCGGAATTATTTCGTTACATTTGAAATTGAGATATTTTGGTATTAATGTGTGAGGCTCGTGTGGGTCTTGACAACACGGAATAATATTTATCAGGTAATACAGGTACAGTTACGAGTCTCATTTAATGCCAATTTTCTTGATTTGTTACAGAAATATAGGGGCTCATTAACAGAATATGCAGAAAATAATTCATAACGTCATATTTTGTAATTTTTCGCCTCTCACAAAGCACTGCAGGAGAGTTATGTGTCTTCATGAAAGTAATTTGATGTTCTTACTGCTAAATGATTACCTACCTTCTCAGATTTATATTTTAATCAAATGAAAAATGCTGCCATTCGTGATTATAATGTGAAGTTTGTCAATTATCATAATAAGATTTGAAATACAATAGCAATATATGTAGACTAATTTATTGTGAACAGCACATTGTGACTAAGGCATACACCTGCTGAAAAAATACATGTATCAATTGTCACTATATCTCAGAAACATATATTTGTAGTGTATATAGAGTGGCAAGAGATAAAATTGTTTTTTTTGCTGTTATTACCTTGCTACTCATTGTGATGATCATTTCATGCAACCATTTATTGTACAACACAATGCTAAAATTTCAGGAAACACATTTTTATAACAAAGGAAAAAAAGGTACTGCATGCAGTATGTACACATACAATTTTCATTACACACACTGGAAATTAAAACAAGAGCCCCAGGGGGCACGACGCTCACCTGAGGTCTCGCAAACTCCCTGTGGTGCCCATCAAGGAGCCACATGAACCAGCTGAAAAACTTTGCATCCCTTGCCATATAGCTGATTTTTCAAGTTAAATTCTAACTTCTATTTTTATAAAAATAAGGCGATAGCCATAATGTCTTGCCATAGCATACATTTGACCTTATTTGACCTTTGACCTACTTATGTGGCCTTTGACCCCAATTTAACATTGAGGTCCTAATACATGTATGACATCTACATGTACCATACAACTTAGTTACAAATGGGCTGATACCAATACCAGTAGAAAATTTGACCTTATTTGATCTTTGACCAACATATGGGAGCTTTGACTCCAAAATAACATTGAAGTCCATGTCATGCATCTACCATCCAAATTTGGTTACAAATGGGCTTGTGGTTAGAAAGTTACCTAGTTTTGGCCCTTATGGGCCCTGCCCCCTCGCCCCCAGGGAGGCCAGTTGTACCATATCAGGAACCCTCTATCTCCTCCCCCTAAGGATCATTCCCACCAAGTTTAGTCAAAATCCATTGAAGTACTTTATAGAAAATGATGAAACTATGAGTTATTCATATAGGGCCCTCCCCCCAAACTGTTGCCCCCTTCAGGGGCCAAACGGGGCCACCCTGGGCATTGTCATGAGGAACAATAATTCATCACATGTAGAGGTATATACACACACACAGTGACTTGGCTAAACTATTTCTGGATCTAGAGAAGAAGATATTTGAATATCACCTACTTTGGGCCCTTTTGGGCCTTGCCCCTGGGCCCCTAGAGGGGCCAGGTGTACCATTGAGGACCCTTGGGATCATTCCTGCCAAGTTTGGGCTAAATCCAATCATGCATTTTAAAGAAAAAGATGAAAATGTGTAAAAGTTTACGCACAGACGAATGACGGAAGAAGGACGATGGACGACAGAGAAAAAGCGATCGCAATAGCTCACTTGAGCCTTCGGCTAAGGTGAGCTAAAAACAAACAAAAAATGCGAAGTACAGTGTCTGCTTAACTCTTCAGTTTTTCTATCAAGGAAATTAGCCACATCATCAACAAATCCTACACGTATACATGAACATAAATGAGGTGGAAAAAAAATCTCTTAACTCAACTTTGGTGAACCTTGCTTTGTAGTATTGCAATATTGTAGTGAGGAAGCTACACTTTACGCTTTTCACATAATCAATCTCAAAACATAGAGCTGCTGTATCCCACTGTCCCTGTTAAGGCCTCCAAAAGTTTTTAAGATATGAGATTTTGTCATCGCAGCAACAAATCTCTCCAAATATTAGTCATAACAAGGAAGAGTAGTGAATCTTGGGTTACCAATAAAACACTATAAGTACCACTCAGTGAATTCAACAGGAGAGGCTGTACCTTCATTTTCATCGGAAAGTTAGCATGACTCATTACATATAAACCATGATTCTGTTCTCATTACAGCCCTACAGGAAATTAAAAAAGTTGCCAAGTATTTGCCGGACTAGCTCGAATTATCTTCTACATCTTCCCCTCTCCCCGTTAAACAAATCCACATAGATAAGAAACTCACTCTCTCCAACTTGCAGAGTTCTTCTTTTTCCTGACATTTGTTTTTGCCAGTTATCTTATTTTTCTTTATTTTTTGATATACATTTGGGATTGCATGTTCACTCTCATCCGTAGATCTCCAATCCAGTGAAAACAAATCGCCCTTCGCCGCGCAAAACCTAGTGTACACTGAAACTTCATCTTCACTTCTCAAACAAGCAATATTTTAAGGCATATTAAAGACAAACATTGAACCATGACGTGTGTGTGCATTACGAGTGTGTGTGTCTGAACTGTCGGATACTAAACACATTTGCCCAGGTTTTGGATTTTCTATTGATTTAGGCTCATTTTTCCATCATGTCTTGCAGAGACAGGTGGAGAAGGTTCATGCTGGTTTAATTAGATATTGCGTGTCGGCTATCTTTTCTTCTCTCGTTTTCATCAACCAGTGCCTAGATACCCCTCCTCTCAGATGATAGAAATTGTTGAAGTGATGTCATACTAGTTTTTGGTTATCCAAAAAGAGAAATGAATGGGGGGGGGGGGATTGGGATTATATTTTAGTTTTATTATTTTTTGTAAATCAAGACCTTCATGACAGTCTTCTCTTAAATCTGACCAAAATTTAAGAATTATATTTTTCAAACAGGTTGGGAGTATTCATGACAGCTTCTGTCCTAAAAGATGGAAGTATATGCAGTCACATTAATCTACCAGTAACTATTTGATACCCTTGGAATGACCACACTTGCACTTTGAAGTTGTAAATCAATTTCATGTTTATATTTTATTTAAGCTGCAGAATAATCTTCATGAATAATCTGCAACCTCTTCAAGAGAACTGGAAAACACCCCCACAGTATCAACAAGAGTTGCATGCATTTCCTTTTGGAGATGGAGAAAGGTGGTAAAGGTTAAACAAGTAAGAACTTTGAACATTAGATAGGGTTTGTGATTTTACATTTAAATGAAACCATAAAACAGCTGTATGAAGTTTACATGTTCATGAACAATATAAGATATTTAACCCACTAATAGCCATTAAAATCCTCCTCCTCATCATCAGCATTATCGTTTCCATCTGTTCATCTGTTCATCCTCCTCATCACCATCACCATCATTATTTTCATCTGTTCATCAACCGCCAACTCCTCTTCCTCATCATCTTCATCTGTTCATCTTCCTCCTCATCACCATCACCATCATCATTATCACCTTCATCATTCCTCCTCTTCCTCATCTTCATCATCACCAGTATCATCATCTTCATCCCTTCATCTTCCTCATTCTCATTATCACCATCAGCATTATCATCTTCATCTTTTCACGTTCATCATAATGATCTTCTTCTTCTTCTCCTTCTTCTTCTTCCTCCTCCTCCTCCTCATCATTAATGTCTTCCTCATGGTCATAACCTTCATGTTCATCTCCATTCATGATTATTATTACTGCCAATTAGTATTATATCTCAAAACCAAACTTAAAGCAGTTGAGGTATGTCTGTCCAGGAAAGCCAGTCTTATTGTTGTACGTACTGTTTGAATATTTTAGATAGAATATCCATAATCATTGCAAACTAAGAAAAATAGCAAAACATATTGTCCCCTCAGACTGAGCAGGCACATTATCTTGGGATTCAAATAAAGAAATAGTACCACACTTTGAGTTTTATTCATATACTTCAAAGAACTTTGACAGTGGGACAGAGCCCTGTGATTCCTTCTCCCTGTAATATAACTCCCCTCCCTGAAAATAGCCCAATGTCCTGGGGCAAAATTTGACAATTATAATGTGGCCCTTACCTCAACTCATCTCATGGGGAGTATTTTGTACAGTTACCAGTATAATGTTTCAGGCTCATGAACAAAGAACTATGCAAATCATGTCCACTTCAGTCTGGGGATTGGAACCTGTGAACTTGTTTGGGAGAAAGCTAAGGGGTTTGCCACACCTCAACCCCCCCCCCCCCAACCTTACTCCCGATCATTGCCTATGTGTGAGTCTTTATATATGTTCACGATTTCTTTATCCATTTGCTATTAAAAGGAAATGATATATTTGGGAGGAGGCAAAAATTCCTCAAGAACCAAATGTGAGTTGAAATATGTACCAATGCATACACTGCATAGAGTGCATATTAAGACAGGAAGGATGTGACTTGAACATAATTACTTCAGGAGAAACAAGCATTTTTTTGCAAGTATTGAATTAAACTATGACCCTGATTAAACTTGAAACCATAGAAATCTCCACAACAAATTTGACCATCACAATACTTTCTGATAATATCTGTACAAGGAAATGTTTGGCTGTGAATTTTTCACAACAGAAAACCTTTAAAGTAGTATACTTAGTATACTCGATTCTAGATTTTTTATAGCCTAAATTGGACTACAGTTCAGCCTCGGTTATACGGCCATCAGTTGACTGGCTCTCTCCATTATCCGGACAATGGACTTATCAGTCATTGCCTGTAATTGATACACCTTTATCAGAAGTGTACACATAAACCTGCTGGGTATTTGGGGGGGGGGGAAGTAAATAGAAACACTTGTGTGTGGTCTGTTGCAATTTGCACATGGTGTATGGGTTGTGATACTATAACTTATGTCATGTATTAACTCCCCCCTATACTGTGTTTGTACATTATCTCTCTTATCCGGCCATATCACTTATCCGGATGACTGCTGGTCCCAACATCGCCGGTTAACTCTTAACATGCCGGAGGATCTCAACCTCTATGGACTTTATGTGCATTATTTGGTGCAGATCTGCGACTTTGGCACGTTAAGAGTTAATCGAGGCCGAACTGTACTTCCAATCAAGCCATTTCTTTACTATCTTCACTGCTGACACTGTAAAATCTCAACTATTTATAGCTTTTTACCAAAAAACAAAAAAAAAGAAACAAATACTCATGTGGTGATACAAAAAATATGTCTTCATGCCCCAAATGTAGTTACTCTGTGAATGTGACATCAAAAAGTGGGTGTGATACATTTAAGACAATGCACAATCCCATTGAGTTCTATGCCTCTAACAATAGACCAGTATAAACTTTGACATTTTCTTTCCGTGAATTTGTATACAGTACCAGAATTGAATAACACAGAAAATATTCCGTTCCAGATTATTTCTAATGAATAAATGTATAATTTTTAAATGTCAAAACTGAAATATATTCATCAAATTTAAGCATATTATTGTTCTTTCTT
>JZLH01S0517672.1:0-12069 GCA_001188425.1 Eucidaris tribuloides
CTCTTTATAAGGAAGTAATCGTGCTCTTTTACTTTGCTGATATTTTTGTGGGAAAGTATCTACACTTGCCGCCGATGCTTAAATTTATTGATCTGATGTTTGTGTGTGTGTGTGTGTGTGTGTGTGTGTGTGTGTGTGTGTGTGTGTGTGTGTGTGTGTGTGTGTGTGTGTGTGTGTGTGTGTGTGTGTGTGTGTGTGTGTGTGTGTGTGTGTGTGTGTGTGTGTGTGTGTGTGTGTGTGTGTGTGTGTGTGTGTGTGTGTGTGTGTGTGTATGTGTATGTGTATATATGTGTGTGTATGCGTATAATGTTAACTTCCTTATTCATTCCTTAATTATTCTCATGCTCTCGTCCTTTTCACATATCTCGATCTTTTGCGTATCTTTGATGGCTTATTTACTAAACTTGGCTCAGCTAAAAGACAAAAGTTAACATTGTGGAGCTTCATTCAAAATAAAATGTCAAACTTATCTGATATCTGAGCTACATTAATAGACAAATAAACATCCTAGAATACAAAAGTTTGGAAAGTTATGCTGCCACTGGCAAGATATGCATTAATAAACAATCCCCTTGAATTATTACTGGGGTGGAGTATAAAATAGCATAGATCTACACACAGTAGTCTTTGTGATAAAATGGGCAAGCTGAATCCAGAAACCTGAGCACAAAATAATCCTTTTGAAAGACAATTTCTTTAGGGCTTTATTTTTAGACATTATCAGAGCATGGAGGATTATGTAGCTCATATTGTTTAAACTGTGGTCATTGTGAACTTGAATGTTTTATACTACAATCACAAGTTTTTCCTTTAAATTTAATTAAAAATAGCGTGTCTGCATTACCGTTGTGCCGGCAGGATTTTCCTTGACATCTGTCGCAGTCGGGTTCACATAAGTATGTGCAAGATTGATATCTCTGTCTTCTGAATGATAATGAAAAATTGGCAGAATACAAATTTAAAGAAATTTACAATTTAACACAAAACAAGTAATTGTATATGGCTTTATTATATGCCTTCAGCATTATTATGCACTAAAAAGTGGTTACATTGGATAGTGGATACGTTTCGTAAATGGTAAATGAATATAGGATATAGATAATATCATGTGGGTATGTGTTCCATAAGTCACACAATGGGCCTCGGAATGACTTATTATTGTACGTTCGTTTAGTTTCTATGTAGACATGGAAAAATGATGTTGAGTGTAAGTTTATTATTTCCCCAAAGAACAACAACAACAACAAAACAAATAATAAATCAATAGTTTGAATGAATATCATCTACTTTACAATCTCATTACATACAATCTTGTCCTCTAATATAACAATTCTAATTCGTCATGAATTAAAACTGAACTTTACACACTTAATACCAGAGAGTCAAGTCTCGGATATCAACGTGATGACTTTTTATTATATATGTTTCAGAAAGTAATTTGTGGATAATTATGTGTAATTACGTACAATCATTTGAATGGCAATATGAAAAAAGTATGACTTTATTTCTAGAATAATAGTGATTGCTGTAAATTACATTTCTAGAGCATTACTGGCAAATGAATGATGGGGACAAACTAGTAAACATTAAGCCTTATATCTTAATAATAAGTATTGGGTTACACTCTGATGAGTGTAAAAGAACCATATTTTAACAGTGTGAAAGCCACAAGATATGCCAAATTGATCTAACTCAGTTCAGTATTAGATCACTGTTATAGGCCCACTCTCAAGAGGCAATTTCACCCAAATGTTATTCGTAAAGTATAGGCACCTACTAAATGGTTGTATAGTGCCATGGTGTTAAGACCACAGCACAGTGCACTCTCGTTATAAAGAAGTCCTTGGGACCCATGAAGTTTGTTCTTTATAAGGAAATTTCTTGATATCAGGGTTACAAAAACAGTACAATACGTGTACAAAGGAAATCCAACATCTGGGAACAAAGATTTTATTTCTTTATCGTGAAATTTTGTTATAGCAGTGTTGTTTTTTTTATATCGAGAGTGCACTGTATGAAACAAGTGCTAATAAATAGTTTACCACACAACCAATGAGGATTACTTTGTACTATGGGAAACAATGATACCCACAGATCTCTGATTATGGTCACAACAGGGCGCTGTCCTGACAGTGGACCTTTAGATAGCCGTTTACTTCAATTTCACTTACCTTGACTTTGCATTCGGCAACACCTTCTGTATATGAAGACAATCACTAATGTAACAGTCACGAAGCACATGGCGCCGCTTAGAATCCCGAAGGCCGTCACAATTTCTGGATAACTCATTGTCCTCAAAGGTCGTGTTTTTGAGTCGCAGACCGAACCGTTTTTGCTCACATTTGACCCAACTAAAGATAGGTACATACAAATGCAGTGTTCAAAATTTGGAATTGTTAAGTTTCTGAAATATAAACGATCGATCATTTAATATTGGGCAGTCGCTCAAGTTGTGTTTTGTAACTGTAGTTAAGATTTTCGACACTAAATGTATAGCTTTCACCTACATATTTTGAATTTGGTATAGTCCAACCGTATCAAAGATTGCTTAACAATTATTGTCTGCACTAATGTGAGATTTTGACATTGTACGCTTTGATCAGCAGGACTTCAGATCAGATTTGGTAGTCAGACAAATTTAACAGTTGTCTAAAATTCAAATTCAGTGAACGTTTTATCGTCACATAATGTTTGAATTTCATCAGCGCTCATTTTCACGAAACCTGGCTTTTCAGCCCCAAGGCTGTTGTGATAGGAGATAATTATACATGAATCTTAATATTATAAATGGTGGTCAATACATGCTTTTCGGATTGGGCAAATCATACACGCAGTCTCTTTGTCCATCTTTCACAAATTACTCTATTGTCACCCGAAGCATCAGAAAACATTATCAAACCACTGAAAAATGTTTATAGTGACAAGTTATGATAGTTAAATTAAAGTAGAGTATCGAGCGGTATGTACATGGGAGAGGTTCAGAGCGAGCAATTTGTGTGTATCTAAAACACAATTGCAAAGAATTCATTTTTTTATACCTTGGCTCTTGGGGATAATAACAGAATTGATTTTAGAAAAGATAAGCATACAACCAAATCTCTGCTTCATATCTTAAATTAGTACTACTCAAATGCTACTGCTGCTGCTACTACTACTACTACTACTACTACTACTACTACTATTACTACTACTACTGCTGCTGCTGCTGCTGCTGTTGCTGCAACCACTACCACTACTTCTGATGCTGCTGCTACTACTACTTCTACTACTACCATAGCTACTACTATTACTACTTCCATCCCTACTGATACTACTACTACTACTACTACTACTACTACTACTACTACTACAACTACTAGTACTACTACTACTACTACTACTACTACTACTTCTACTACTACAAAAGTATACTATCATTGCTATTATTATTACTACTACCTTTACTACTACAAATGCTGCTACTTGTAATTCTACTATAATTACTACTACTGCTACTACTACAACTACTACAACTACAACTACTACTCCTACTTCTGCTTTTACTGCAAATGAAACTACATGTACTGCTGTACACCTTTTCTTCTTAACTGTATGTTACTACGATCAACTAAACACAGGAAATACAACGTTTGCAAGCCGGGGTAATACTCTCGTTTTACTAACCAAAGTTTGGGGCTTCCTGGTAGACCATACGCCCCATAGACTGGAATTATGAATGTCACGAATTTAGACAAGTACTTTATATTTGTTACAGAATTAACTACAAGGCGGGAGCGTCGAGCATGGGGGAACATATCCCGTCCTAAACTAAAAACACTGCGCGTGATACTGAATTATAAACTTCGCTCGGCAATTGCAGGGGGCAAGTATACATGTTCATGTCCGCTTATAAAGAACAAATACTCAGTCTTTCTATATTAATCGGATATTCGATCTCTCGAGCTATTGTATCCCCACAGTTGAGCTTAAGATTGTTCTGAGGTTGTACTTACTATCCTGTAGTAATGTAACTGTAGCAAACCCCTCACCGAGCCAATTTTCAGCCACACATGTGTACAGACCATAGTTTGAGTCTTGAATACCCGAGATGATCAAGATACTGGTGCTGCGGGTTGATTTCTTATCAAACGAAACTTGGAGCATTCGATCTGATTCGTTCACTGGTTGATTGTCACCATACACCCAGATTATTTTCCTTGCTTTAGGGTTGGCATTTACTTTGCAAACCATTGTGACACTGTCTTTTCCTCTCAAGAGTATCAAGTTTTGCTTGTTGATTATTTCCGGTGGATCTATAAAAGATAGAAGAGTTGGCGGAGCAGTAAGTAAACTCTTACAAAACGCATGTATTTATCGTATTGATAGGAGTATGGGGAACTCAATCCTACAAGAGATATGTGAGTAAATACAATGTCCAGGGCTTTAATTAAAGACATATCAGCATTCCATTTCCTCTTTAAACAAAGTCGTTCAAAACAATACGGTATTATGTTCTTATATTTGCACTTCAATTTTCCAATTTACTTGGTTCATTAAGAAGTTCACATTGCTCAAAAGAGTGCCATTTTAATTTAATTCAAAGCAAATAGTCGACGTAAAATACTTACAAAAAACATAGAGGATTGATATGACGTCACTGAGGTGATGAAGTAAGGGGATATAGGATGTCACTCTACATACAAGCTTCTGCCCGTTGTCCCGTGATGTTGGTACAAACGTCAAAATGCTCGTAACGTTCGTTCGACCAATGGCGTTATTTGTTACTTGCACAGTCGAATTGAAGCCGACATCATGACTCCCGACAAACCAATGAAATGCAGGAGCAGGAAAACCGTTGTTGGCCGTACAGGTTATGTTTTGGGGTCTTTCTGCTGTGAGATTAGCAGGAACGCCTGATAATTCAAGATCATCTGGTGGTCCTGATAGAAGAAGATGGGTATCACATTATGTATTATCATTGTCACATTGGATTTCAAGGTAATAACCAAATTATAAAATTTAATTTGACGTCACAATTCATGTTTACCTAAGGCAATGTTCAGATGAGCGTATCACGTTGAAAATACGTTAAAGCTGTTTCCTGTAATAACAAACAAGTGAAATAAAGGCATTTTTCTACCAAATGCCGATTCATACTTCTGAGTACACAAAGGTAAAGCTATTTATACCACTATAGAAATGCGGCAAAGGGATTTGAATTGACAGTCTCCTGCAAAAGAATCAAGTTCTCTACCTCTGAGCTAAGACGCCCCCAGCCAAACATCATAGTTACGTACTATCTCACTCCTTCAACATAGCGTCATAGGAGATAAGCTTTTATATATTTTCAATCAAAGAGCTTGTTACTCAAATCTGCCCCAAAATTCACATTTTGCTAAAAGTGTTTGTACAATTTTTCTGTCTAAACGCACCATACACCTTTAACACAGTAGATATCTCCCTGCTGCTAAGCCCCGAAGTCGAGAGGCATTTGATAACCTTGTTGTGGTGGTCTCTCGTGGGACAGATATAAATGGAGCTCCTTGTATCAGAGACGGACCTATCATCATTATTCTGTTCTATCAGTGGGTTTATTTCTCCTGTAAAGGGATCATCGTCAATGTGCCATGATATTATTGTCGGCGGACGCGTTCCAATACTGGTACAGATGAAGGTGGACGAGATATTCTGCATGACGGCTGTCTCTCCTCCAAAAATTGGTCGCCCTCCAACTTCCAGTTGTATTTCACGAGGAGGAACTGTCAAGGTGTAAATGAAAAGGAAACAGTTTTGGTGATTTTTCAATTTGAAATGTAAATTTAATACTTAGTCTGGAGGATAGTATGGAGGATAATATTCAGATACAATCAATTCCAGTGAAAAACTTCATTCGAAGAAATGTATTAGCCCATAGTTTCCCATGCATGAGCAAGTTGTATATACAACGTACACCTACCCTTGCAGAGTTTATGTGTAAAGATTATCGCTATTTTTCTGCAATGTTTTTAAATTAACGATGTGTGATGCATGTCGCGTATTTACTGAGTTCGAGTTTTACATATGAAGGTGTTTTGAACCCATCACATCATTGTACATTTAAAAACTGTTTGTGATGCGTGACCTTTATTGACCTATTGACCGAGTAGAAAAAAAGGTTTGTATTGATAAGGTAATGGAGAAAGAAAAATGTTATTACACATGATTTATTGATCGGTTCATAAATCATCATCCTAATCTACTTAGAAAGATAGAACAAAGTTGAATTGTGATACTGAATTCAAATGGATATGGTTATATCGTTTTTGTCAGGTCTTTGAGCCTGGTGTAAATACATTTGTGGCACGCCTTACCCTGGACGTCGAGTCGAATGGACGTCCGCAGCTCTGCATGTGACACCAGACACTTGACCTGGTTCATGTTATCCGCGTTGGTCGGTATGAAAGTGGCTACACTCTTGAACAAAAACCTCATGTTCTGAACATTTACTTGCTCGTCGATGTCAAATGTTTCAGGACTTCTCTGGAAATCCCAACGAATTATGTAAGAAGGCAGATTGACGTCTGAGACAGTACACGTCAAATTATGGGGTACTCCCGATATGACCGTCACTACAGAATTGTTTTCATACCCGCTGGGATTGGTATCATCGCTTATTTTCATGTAAATTTGTCCATCTGAATAAACGAAAAGCATTATTATGTTATCAAAAATACTATACTTTTTTCTGTTAAGAGGTCTAAAGACGGTGCAGAATTATGGCCCCTTGTTAATCATAATTTCAATTAATAAACATTAATTATCTTATTTGATATAGTTGTACACAGTACCGTTGTGTCATTATAGCTCGAATTATTATTTTGTTTACTCTAATTTGGCATGTGACATCAGACCCTTGATATATTATACAAATATACCAAGCTATGAGAAAGTGCTAGCTCAAATTATCTATCTGAGGACGGACTGGCATAGTAATATTTTTCCGAGGGGCGAAGCCCCGAGGAAATATATTACTGCCAGTCCATCGGAAGATAGATAATTTCACTATACTTTCGATCTTAATGCTTGGTATAGTGGTGTTGTGCTGATAAATTGAAATGCGTAGATTGCCGCCGCCTGTTTCCGAAACGGAGTGCTACGACTCGCTTGCAACTGACGAATTTACTGTGCAACAGTTACACAGCCCCACACGTCGCGTGCGGTCTGGCGCAGTACCGCAGCCGAACGCGATGCGAGTCAAATTTCTGTAATTTTTCCACATTTGATTTTATGATTCATAAATCGGCGCTAATGATTCGAAGGGTTAACGTGAAATCTTCATCACAACAGCAATGGAATGTAAAAATAACATTAAAATCATAAGATAACAAAGAATTGAGACACTCAAATTGTCGTTTTGAGTGTCGCGGCGATTGAGACGCCATTTTATTTCCGGGAAATAAGCATGCGCAGTATGCGCAGTGCTGCCCAGACAAAAATGGTGAAAATATACAGAGCTATGGCGGGGATTTTTAATTTCAAGTGAAATTATTTTTGATCGTATGAGCATCAATCAACCAACTGCGTTTTAGAAATTGCTCATGAATATTCATAGAGGGATATAATTTACCTTATCCGCGTTGGTCGCTATGAAAGTGGCCAGTACTCTATTCACAACTATTGCGTTTTTTAACTTCAAACTGCGAGTAAGAATACGTACAAACATACCACTGTTCATGTCTCGTAGAATAATGTTTTTCATGTCGGAAATGGTAGTTGTAGTAGTAGTAGTAGTAGTAGTAGTAGTAGTAGTAGTGCCAGCAGTAGTAGAAGTAGAATTAGTGGTAGTAGTATATTAGTAATAGTATAATCAGTAGTAGTAGTAGTATAGAAGTAAAATTAGTAGTACAAGCAGTAGTAGAAATAGAAGTATAAGTAGTAGTAGTAGTTGTAGTAGGCCTCGTAGTAGTAGTAGCAGTTGCAGTAGGCCTAGTAGTAGTAGTAGTAGTAGTAGTAGTAGTAGTAGTAGTGGTAGTAGTAGTAGTAGTAGTAGTAGTCGCAGCAGCAGCAGCAGCAGCAGTAGCAGTAGTAGTAGTTGTACTACCAGTAGCAGAAGTAGTGGCAGTGGTAACATAAGCAGGAGTAGTAGAAGTAGGTATTGAATGTAGCGGTATTAGTAGCGTTTATTTTTATATCATTCTAATTGATTTGATGGTGAAGAAATTAAACCATACCTATCAGCTTGATCCGGGTACTATAGTTTTAAAACAATATGAATTTATTGTATTACCACCTGGAAGCACTGTTAAGTTCGTTTCTGCTGATCCAATACCCGATGAGCTGGAAACAATACACCTAAATACTCCACTGTCCGCCATCTGCAGATTGGTTATGGTTAGATTTCCACTAAACCTATGGTCGACAGTCATGTTGTAATTGGAATCAGACTGATTTGTCTTGTATAGACACCTTCGCGAGTCATTAGTATCAATGTGAACAAATTCCAGTTTACCGTACGCGTGATCCTCGTTAGTGTCCCATCTCACAAACCCAAATGTTTCCCGGCTTGTTTCTGGAGAATAGGTGCAGTTGAGCGTCACGTTAGTTCCTACACGAGCAGAAACATATCCATCGGTCTGGACACTTACACCAAACACATCTGATGGTGGAAATAAAGAAAACATTTTTTTTCTGCTAATTTGCTTTTATTTTGAATCTGATTTAATGAAATATGCTTATTAATGAAATGAATTGTCAGTGTTTTAATACATGTATAATAAACTATACCATCTGAAAAGGTAAATGAATTTGAAAAAAAAAAACACATATGACACCGTGCAAACACCAGAATACAATCATTTGCCATATACTGACACTACACACTTCTCTACTTACTATACAATGTTTTATTTTATTTTATTTTTTTTTGGGGGGGGGGGTTGGCAAAGTATGTCCCACTTTGCAACAGATATTATACGCAAATAAAAACATTATGCGAATAAGAAAACATGTTTTTGCAAAGAAAAAAATCAGATTGCTGTACCAAACAGTGCCATGTACTCCTTCAAGAAGCATCCATAAATTTAAATTATGACAGTGATATATTGTGTTTGAAATCATTGGGTATACAGAGGTTTGTATTTAACATGTAAATCAATTTGAGCTGTTTGAGCGCATTGATGATGATTTGCACCTTGAAGAAACTTGTATTTAGAGCAACAGACGTACACAGACTTAATCTAATTTATAATTGGACGATATTGTAACGAGGCTGCAAAAATTCATCAATTAGATACAAACTTCATCCACATAGCTTCTAAGGTCTGGAACAGCCTCCCAGTCTCATACAATGTTATTGGAACAATTTCTTGTACGACGCTCCAGTCTTTTAAAGGCATCGTATTACAATATTTCCATTTAAAAATTGTGAGCTACTTGATTTCCCATGCTACCAGACTTGTGTCTTTGATAAGGTCTAAAAATGAAGCCCTGAAAAGATTACAGTTCAGAAGGATCACTAAGTGCTTAAAATGTAAAAATCATTGAGAGACCATTCCAGTTTTCCCCCATAGACTGCCGTGTGGCAGAATTTTCATTGGCCGAGAATAATTCATGTGCTAATTTTTTGTCTGTACAGTATTTTACAGCTAGTGACAGCATAATACACCTTATCAATTGTAAGTACGCACCCCTCCTTGGACCCCGGGGAATGCGATTGACGTTCGCTAAAACTTTTTAGCGCTGGGGGTTTTTTTTTGGGGGGGGGGTTTTTTTCAAATTTTTACAAAACAATAAATGATTCGCAGAAAGGGGGTACCGTCATGAGCATTTTGTCGTCACAGCATGGTTGAATGGGGTGCGATCAGTTTTATACGTAGTTAATATAGTTGTAGGCACAGTCATTGTAACAGAAAATGGTCACGTCATAGTACGAGACACACAGGTGCGTCTGTGTATATGAAATCCGTACTCACGTTTTTGACAAGTGACGCACCAGATCCGGGGGATCGAGGGATGCGTCTTCTATACAACTTGATAGGTGTTATAACTGCCTAAACCTTTTTGGTGTTTGTATGGTCAGTATATGTTTGTCCATCCATAACACTGATCATGAAGTAACGTCAGATAACGCAGAAGATTAGACAATTTTTTTAAACGGATCTTCCAGGAATGTTTATCACTCACAGCTATCTTTTAAGATCCTGTGTACACAGGTTTTGTTCTTTTGGATGGCAATTCACTAGCGAAGGTCTTATCCCACATAAATGGTGATAGTTTTGTTTAGTTGCAATGGACCATTTGATTGGACTCCGTTTCGTGTTAGGTTGGCCAATGCTCATGTTATATTGTTATATATTAACAAAGCGCTAGTCTGAAATACTTTATACATTCCTTATCTTATATCTAACAGACAGGACATTAGTGCTCTTCTGTGAAGCATACCTGCCTTCCCATATTAACGAAAGTAATTACAGTTCGCAAGGAATCCAAATAAAAATGATGATGACCAGGAAGATGTCCTTTAAACGTCATTGCTTTATCGATTAATCAACCTGGCCATACATTTTTTAGAACACATAAAATGGGAATTCTAGATTAGTATGTTACGCACGAGGAGGAAGTTAACACCAATTGGGGTAAATCAATTATTATTATTATTTGATTATTATTATTTATTATTATTATTATTATTATTTATTATTAATTATTATTATTATTATATTATTATTATCATTATTATGTGATTATTATCATCCATCATCATT
Source organism: Eucidaris tribuloides (assembly GCA_001188425.1). Lineage (NCBI taxonomy): Eukaryota > Metazoa > Echinodermata > Echinoidea > Cidaroida > Cidaridae > Eucidaris > Eucidaris tribuloides. Next base: position 10,722 of record JZLH01S0517672.1, read on the forward strand.
CACCAATCGATCATTTAAACTGCTGCTGTGCTTATCTCACTTACGTACTACTCCAACTACTACTACTACTACTACTACTACTACTACTACTACTACTAGTACTACTGCTTCTACTATACTAAACACCAACTACAGTATTACTATGAGTACTGCAATTCGCAAGATACTGCTTACCTTTAAAAGCATCAACAATCCAGTTAGTTTGCACGGCCCTTGCATTGTTTAATTTTTTTTTATTGTATTTGACCACTACTCTTTAGTTACACACGTCTAACCAATATGCTTATTAGTTTTTGTTTATAATATTCAACATACAGGTTTAATGAAGGAGAGGTATATTCAAAGTTGTAGCCAAGGCCTAAAAATTGCAACAGTCCGTCCAAGAAACACTCATAACCATTATCGTCCAAAAAATGTTAAAATACTAGTATAAGAACTTTAGGAATTGGTGAAGTACTGACTTAAACTAAATCAAAAGGCTTGTATACTGTATATTAAATGTCTTCTGTTAAACTCTTCCGTTTTATAGATGATTATAAAATATATACTACTTGTACAAAGTTATTCTACGTTGCAAACCACAATGGAAGGAAATATCAGCACGGAAATGAAGCGTGTATTCATATCTTGTTAAGAAGTACTTGGTAAAATATTCAAAAGAAATAAAAGTGAAACAAATTTGTGTATGAATTATTCTTATTCAGACTCCTCATTAAATCTGAAGTATATACAGAATTACGGTATTTTTAAACAGAACGGATCCTGAATAATGCCCCAAAGTTCTTTCTTACAGAGAGTGTCACAGGCGGCATAAAAAGTACCATACACACTTAGAAAAATAGGCTCAACTTTGCACCTTTAAAGGTGCAGACCAATGTATTTCTGAAAGATTCAAAGTTGCACCCTAAAGGTGCAAGTTGCACCCCTGTAAAGTTGCACCCGAAAGGTGCAAAGTTGCACCATAGAAAATAAAAATGTATTCTTCTTTTTCTTGCAAACTGTTTGTTTTTATGTGTGAACGGAATTTATGTTCATTCCAGTGCTATTTATAGTATTTACATTATAATACACTTTATTAATTAACATATACAAATATATAAACTCGTACAAATATGACCTTACCGGGGCTCGAACCTGCGACTTTCCGCACGTGAGACGGACGCTCTACCCACTTAGTTAAACGCTGGCCGTAAAGGCGTGTATTTTCACATAATTATATAGTGTTGAAGTCGAAGGTGCATTATTTTTATCATTTAAGGTGCAAACTTTGGACCTATAGGCCCTTTTCGTCAAATTCCATACATACCTTTTAAACAAAGCTTGTTTTTGACAACCTGAAAGCTTGTCT
>JZLH01S0517738.1:0-10000 GCA_001188425.1 Eucidaris tribuloides
GAGTTCTATTCAGTCATGGTAGACATCTTTTGAATAACAGATTTTTTATACAAAGACTTAAATCGCGTTATTGTTGAACTGGATTTTAGGTTACTGTCAATAGAGTTCCATTCATAAGCACCTGTAACTCGGATAGAATGGGTTCTTATTGTTGTGTGAGATAATGGTACTCGGAATTTGTTTCCCCCACGAGTTGAATACGAATGGAAAGAAGAATTTGTTTTAAACATTGTGCTAAATAAGGAGGGCAAAATCCCTTTGTGAAATTTAAACATAAACAACGAGACATTTAGTCTCACAAGTTCAAAAATAGGAAGGATTCTAAGCTTAACAAACAGTGGCAAACTAGGAGAATTGAAGCTACTATTTGTTATAAGACGTACTGCACGTTTTTGAAGTAGATGAAGTTTGTTTACATGTGTTTTATACGTATTACCCCATATTTCATTACAATAGTTAAGGTGTGGCAAAATAATTGCATTATATATACAGACGAGAGTTTTGAGGGGTAAAAAAGATCTAAGTTTACACAAAACACCTATACTTCTGGATACTTTTTTTACAAACATTAGAAATGTGATATTTCCAATCGAGCGATTCATGAATTAATATACCTAAAAATTCAATGGATTCAGATTGTTTAATTTCAGTATTTTCAATTCTAATGGTACCAATATCTGATGGAATCTTTCTGTTTTTAGAATGGAATAGAACATATTTTGTTTTGTCAAAATTTAAATAAAGTTTGTTACATTTATACAAATCATTTAATAGTAATAGTTCAGTATTAACAGTGGCAATAACATCAGAAATATTTTTATTAGAGTATGTAATAACAGTATCATCAGCAAATAATGAAAACTTTAATACCTGAGAACAATTGACAATATCATTGATATAATATAGAAATAAAAGCGGTCCAAGGACCGAACCCTGTGGTACTCCAATAGTTGTATCCAAATATACAGATTCAACACCATCGACCACCACATAGTGTTGTCTGTCAGATAAATAATTTCGAAACCATTCTAGAGGTAATCCTCTGATACCATATAAACACAATTTTCTCAATAGGATGTGGTGGTCGATGGTGTCAAACGCTTTGGACAGATCCATGAAAACTCCACAGCAAAGGTTGCCTTTGTCAATCTCATGTGAAACATAATCAGAAAAGTTAAGTATACTTAATGATGTGGAATGGTTTTTGCGAAATCCAAATTGTTCTGGTATTAATATATTATTTTTTGTTAAAAAAGTCGTAAAGCCTCTTGTGCATAATTTTTTCGAGTAACTTAGCAAATATAGGAAGTATTGCAATGGGTCTGTAATTTTCTATGTGTTCTTGATTACCTTTTTTATACAATGGGACAACTTTTGCTGTTTTGAGTTTATTTGGTACAATTCCTGTTGAAAATGATTTATTGAAGATATAACATAATGGTGCAGCAAAATGATGGATACATGTTTTTATTACTCGTGGAGATATGTCATCTGGTCCACTTGATTTTGATGTGTCAATAACAGAGGACAATTTGATTATTTCAGTTACAGATGTGGGGTTTACAAAAAATGATAATGGGCTTTGATGAGTAAAATAATGCAAAAATTAATTTGATGAATTTCCAATGGATTTTGAGATTTGTTCTCCATATTGATAAAATAGGTGTTAAATTTGTTTGAAATATCCTGCTTTGTAGAATATTTTAAATTGTTGTGGAACATGGTTTTAGGTAGAGAATTGTGTTTTTTGTTTCCTAATTTATTTGCTCCCAAGTTTTCTTCAAGTCATTTTTTGTAGACGTAAAAACATCTTCATAATATTTACGTTTTGAAAAGCGTATAATATTTGTTAATTTATTCCTGTATGTTTTGTACTTGATTGTATTCTGGGTGCTAGGATATTTCAAACATAATTTATACAACTTATTTTTACGATTGATGGATTTAATTATCCCTTTGGTAATCCAAGGTCTTTTGGGAAACGATAAACTTTTCTTATTATTTAATGTGCGAAGAGGAAAACATTTGTCATATACATGAAGAAAATTTTCTATAAATATGTTGTAACTTTTATTGATATTTTCACATTCATAAATGGGGGACCAGTCAACATGACCCAAAGATTCTTTAAAGAGGTTTAAGTGTGTATCATTAATCACCCTTTTTTTGAAAGGTTTTGGTTTGGATGGCAAGATTTTTACACTTTTTTTGAAAATAGTGAATATTGGAAAGTGATCAGAAAGATAAGCATAAATGAGTCCAGAGGATTTTTCTTTTTCAATTGTATTAGTAAATATGTTATCAATAAGGGATGCCCTGTTGGCGGAAACACGAGTGGGTTTTGTTATCAAGGGGTACAGGTGAAAAGAATATAACATATTTAAAAAATCATCTGTTTTACTGTGAGTTGCACAATTGAGTAAATTTATGTTGAAATCGCCCATTAAATATATATCTTTCTTTTCACTTTCCAATATTTGTAACATATCATTTAACTTTACAATAAAACAAGACAAATCAGTGTTGGGAGGTCGATAAATACATGCTACAATAACAGACTTAGGCTTTTGGTGGATTTCAGCAAAGATCATCTCATAATTATCTGTAATACACGATAAATCATTCCGTAGTACATAATTACATTCATTACTAATATATAAACCAACACCACCACCTATTTTCTTTTGTCTACATAAATGAACAAAAGAATAATTGTGAATTTTATACAAGTTAACATTCGAATTCAGGTTAAACTAGGTTTCAGATATCGCTATTGCACTAAAATTATATTCAAGAGTTGAAAGAAGGGCATTGAATTCATCAAAAATTTTCTGGAGACTCCGAGCATTCAAATGGAGTAATGAAAAAGTTGATTGTTTATTTACAAATTTTGTAATAAAGTCTTCACTAAACATGTACTGACATTCATCATATAGATATTTATCAAATGTAACAAAATCCTGTTTATTTGCCCACACTGTTAAAAAATTGCCACTTCATGACATTAATTTACCACAGTGTGTTCACACAGTACCACACAGCGTCCACACCGTGAAACAAACTGCCACTCTGTGACATTAATTCCCCAGTGTGTTCACATAGTACCATACAGCGTCCACACCGTGAAACAAATTGCCACTCTGTGACATTAATTCCCCACAGTGTGTTCACATATGACTATGCAGCACCCACACATTTAAAATAAATTGAAGTAGAAATGAAGTATATTTTAAAGGAAATAGGAAGCCAAATGTTTTGCAAGTATGGTACAGACGAACTTTCAATGAGCAATTTAGCCTCATCACAGCAAAATAATTCGAAATTCGAACGAAAGCAGAAACCCAACAATGGTGTGTAGTTCTATGCGTAGACAGCGCATTAAATTACAAACGTGGTGGGATATTTTTATGTACACCAGCGCACAGTTCAAAGTCTGTATAGTATACATTTTCCTTAAAAGCCTAGTTTAACACATAAGATAGGCTCTCAAGCCCAGAAAATATGATGTATTTAGAGAATAGAGATGTCCCTAGGTAAGAGACTTTTTAGACTTACTTATACTAGTGCCAGAATGCCGTCATCAGGACACGTAAGAGATGTTCATTGGAGCTGTTACATGTAAAATCACTTAAAAAGTATTAAACTTAATATGTAAAATTAATTATCAGGTCATCATCTGTGTAAGTCTAAGTGTTATCATTATTCTTTGTTATCATTAAACTATTTCTAAATACTGCACCACACTGTTGTTTGGACATATTGTGGTTCACTGTGTGGACACAGTGTGGGCCACTGTGTAATCACTGTGTGATTCACTGTATATATCACTGTAAAAGTACCTAAAGTATATTCATATGCTAATTTGCATATTCAATAACTACAGTAATTGTTTTAAGATTATCTATGCATTAAAAATATATAAGGTATACACACGTTTTACAATAAGTCACAGCACTGTAGCAAACATATTAAAACCCATGAAAGGGTCTCCTTTTTATAACTTCATACAATATGACCCCCCCCCCCGTTTGCAAACAAAATGAAATAGTAATAATGTAACCATGAAGTTTGTTACCTTGTATATTGTCGATATATATAGGACTGCAAACCCGTATATAATTGGGGAAGAGTTACGAAGGTGGAATGGAAGTAGGAAGAAGTTAATTTTAGGAGTAGGATTAGGATAATTCATAGGTAATGCCTTCTGGACTGCTGGTAGGTTTTTGTATAACAACGCTATATTAATCTCCTTTATTATTTAGTCATTTTTAATTACTACACCATTCTGTGGTTTGGACATAGTGTGATTCACTGTGTGATTCACAGTGTGAAAAGGTGTTCCAATCTGTCGGAGTGAAATGACTGTGTGAACACAGTGTGTTTAACACTGAGGTGACTGTATGTTACACTTTGTGGACACCGTGTGGTTCATTGTGTGTCCACAATGTGGGCACTGTGCGTATCACTGTATGATCACGGTATTAACAAGTGTTACAATCTGTCGGAGTGAAATGACTGTGTGGACACAGTGTGTTTAACACTGAGGTGACTGTATGTTACACTTTGTGAACACCGTGTGGTTCATTGTGTGTCCACAATGTGGACACAGTGTGGTTCACTGTGTGGACACTGTGTGTATCACTGTATGATCACGGTATTAAAAATGGTTCCAATCTGTCGGAGTGAAATGACTGTATGAACACAGTGTGTTTAACACTGAGGTGATTGTATGTTACACTTTGTGGACACCGTGTGATTCATTGTGTGTCCACAATGTGGACAAAGTGTGGTTCACTGTGTGGATACTGTGTGTATCCCTGTATGATCACGGTATTAAAAAGTGTTCCAATCTGTAGGAGTGAAATGACTGTGTGAACACAGTGTGTTTAACACTGAGGTGACTGTATGTTACACTTTGTGGACACCGTGTGGTTCATTGTGTGTCCACAATGTGGACACAGTGTGGTTCACTGTGTGGACACTGTGTGTATCACTGTATTATCACGGTATTAAAAAGTGTTCCAATCTGTCGCAGTAAAATGACTGTGTGAACACAGTGTGTTTCACACTGTGGTGACTATGTGCTACACTATGTGTTCTTTCCGGCAGGGGTAATCCCATAATTATAAGCAAGTTCTAAATTTCGTTAAAATGTTTCACTTATAATACGGAATTAGTAAGATGAAAAAAATCATTTGGATAATGTTCAGAAATGGGGATGAACATTTGGATTTCTGCACTGTAAATTTATTCTGAGAGCGATGAACTGGAAAAAAAAAATTTCTACTACAGTCGCGGACAAAAGTTTGGAATATTTTTTAATTCTTTGCATAATCATTTATCTATTGGAGACGATTTAATTTTACTATAACATGCATTTTCCATAGACCCCAAGACGAGTAGACTCATGCAGATTTAATATGATCAATGATCAATCACCCATGTAGAACAGGTGATTGACTAAGTTACATTGAGCTCTACTTGAGGACAAAAACATGTTCTTGATATGAATGAAAACAGCATTTGGTAGGAAAAAAAACATTCCAACTTTTGTTCATGATTGTATAAGACTCACATATGAAAGTTGAATATGCGTTAAGCTAAAAACACCTTTCTTTTTTTTTCATTTGTGAAACTGTGAATTATGCAAAAAGAACCCCATGAGAGATCAGCACGCGAAGCAACAACAGAAACTCCATCGCATGAAGGTTAGTAACAAGGTGACAAACGCAAAGCACTAAACTACGTAATGAAAAATAAAAAAAAAATCAGGGTTCAAATATATCACTGGTGGCAGGGGCGTCGCCATCGATCAAATTTTCGATATGGGGAGTGGGCAAAAATGAGAAACATGTAGAAATTGTAAGCTAGAATTTTGGGTCCAAAGCGCACCGAAAATTTGAAAATTGCGCATGTTGACTAATATTTTCGTATTAATTAAATGGTTTGTAGAGCCTCGCCTTCTTTTTAAATAATTTCTTGCATTACGTTTCAGGCATTTTTTTAGGTTGTCAAAATTATTGGGGAGGGGGGATAAGTTTGCCCTACCATCCAGTATTTTGATTGGGATGACGACTTCTTTATAAATAATTTCTTGCATTACGTTCCAGGCCTTTATTTAGGTTGTCAAAATTATTGGGGGGGGGGATAAGTTTGCCCTACCATCCAGTATTTTCATTGGAATGACGACTGTGTACATGTATGTATGTCTGTAATTTATGAGATCTGTGAAATCTAACGACTATAAAAAAAAAATAAAAGTCTATATGGCTAAACTGTGTTGTTGTTGTTGTTGTTTTTTCATCTGAAATCCCCCGCCTTCTCCAAAACTACACATTACAGTATTTTTCAAAAACAAAACATAATAAATCTGTGATGGCAAATAGCCAGCGCCCATTATTGAGCTTAGAATGTTTTCCAACAACACGACAGGACTGCAATAGATTCGTTACAGTGACGAATCTATTGCAGTCCTGTCGTGTTGTTGGAAAAGAGGTATTTCAATATTTTATGCATTGTATTACAATTATACACGCAGAAACGACATCCATTCAACAAGTGCAACTGCAAATAAATCCACAGGGACCAGATAAAAAGGAAAGAGTCAAGCATACTGCAAAACGACGTCGGCGAAGATTTTGCCTGTTGTTCTGATGTGACCAGGATTTGGAAATTTAATTCTTGGCTCGCGTTAACGCGATGTTTTTGAGTTTCCAGTCATCAGTCAGCGGCGGCTTGGGATTAGTTCGTCCGGACAAACAGGGAGTTTGGCAAGGAGAGGAAGGGGTCTAATAAATAATCTTGACATATTTTGAAAACACAAAAAGAATACAAACTAAAATTTTAACAAATACAACGCTTCTTCTTATTTTGGGAATGTAATTTTCCTTTTCTTATATTTCCGTGTTTCTTCTAAATTACATGTTTACCCTTAATACCTATTTTATCAGGACCTACAAGGAAATAAATCAACAGAAGTTCAAACTATACACTCATTTATTTTTCTTTTCGACGTATTGAAGAGCAGAGAAAATGTGTTTGGATTTTTGGTAATGCATTTTTCATCATTTTTTTCTTTCTTTTCTATCTTTGTTCCGTCACTGGTAAACTGGTTACTAAACTTTCTTTGGTGTGAAAAAGGGGGTGTTTGCCAAAATTCTTCACTTTATGTATGACAAGGTTTATTTTGTAAATACATGTATTTGTCGGAAAATGAAAAGAAATATGAACAGTGCATTGTAATTCTGTCATTACTACGTGAAACGATAATTATTCTGATAACAATTGAAATGTAAAGTGAGATACAATATAAGATTTTTAAGTATTCCTCCCACTTATCAAACGGTAAATGTTTATATAAATATGTCACCAATATTATTGGAAGTTTTCATTTTATATCTAAGATTGTGTACTTATAATTGATAACTGGTGTTTGCGGAATGATTTTTCAAACATTTTATCAAAACTATTTCTGTTGAAGGTAGAATGATTGATATATTTCATTGACTTGCTTGGTAGATCACGAAAACACATTCTCTCCACATTGTTTTTACAATCGATGCTGTAAACTTGCAATCGATCCTTTCATGTGGATTTGTGCTTATTTGTATTGAAGTTTCGAAGTGTTTGCTTTTTTGCGGATTTGTGCTTCTTATCATTCCAGCTGTGGTGGAAATAAGCAGTAGGAGTACATTGTGTGTAAAATTAAGGCATCATGTTATTAGTGAGAAGCCCGTTACACCAATATAGCTTTGTTTATTTTAGTATACTTGCCATTTATCTAAACTTCATTTTCTTCTCCAAATATTCAATATAACCCATGTAGCTTAAAATCTATCTTATATTTTTAAGATTGTTTTCCTTTACTAAATACCTGCTATTTTGTTAAATGTTCATCAAAAGCTTGCATGGTAATTTTTGTATTACACAGTATTAAAAAAAAAAAAAAATCCGCGACAGACATTGGAAAGTGTGATTGCAAGCTTGCATGGATCAAGTTAAAATACACACTGGCAGACACATATACGCCATATAAACTTACTGTAAATAGAAAGCGTACACACGTACAGAGAGAGAGAGACAATGTATCTCCCATTAATCTGGTTTATAATATTGCCTAATAACCACAAACATTGTCAATACTTTCATTTCTTGCATTGGAATATCATTAATATTATACGGTAGGTTAGTAAATTCATATTAGAACACCATTAATGTATTGTAGTGTGGATTCTCATTTATGCTTGTATTTTCATTAGGTAATCATGTAGGCCTAGATAAATGCTGTGACTTCTTGACTGGAATTAATACTATTACGAGTAACATTTGGGAAATGTTTATAATTGATAATGATTATTAACACAAAGTAGTTTTATCAATATCGTACACGAAATCGTGACTAATTAGTGGTATGGGAGTAATGGTAATATCACAGGAAGCAGTAAGATTGTTATTTATTTCTTTGCTTAATAAAAGTTTGACGTCTGTAAGTAGAACATATGATATCACACATTTTTAGACCGTAATGAAAAGTTAATGACATAAATTATGTGTAGCCGAAAATGGTAGTTGTGGTAAAAGAAATGATTGTAATCTTGAACTTAAAGTATTATGTTGACTGTAGATGGTAACTTAACGGATACAATAATAGTTCAATTTTGGGAGCAAGATGAATGTTGTAGATTGAATTAGTGCTCATTTAGTAAAACGACTTGTCAGGCATTACTATCATCTGTACATTATTTCATATTTTCATCAGTGCGAACATAGAAGGCATAACGACTTCAGCGTGTATACGGCTCACGCAAAGTAGTAGAAGTCGTAGTCGTAGTAGTGGTAGTAATAGTAGCAGTAGTAGTAGCAATATGGTGGTGGTGGTGGTGGTGGTGGTGGTGGTGGTGGTAGTAGTAGTTCATGGTGTTCATCCAACACCCATTGATGTTATATATCAGCAATACTTGGTGTTATATTCAAACTCCATGGTGTATTTTTAACACCTGCCGGGTGCGGTCCTCTCACAACACAGACTGGTGTTTTTTTTGACACCGTAATTTTTACAACGTGAGAAAACCTGAATAGACACCTTTTCAGAGTGTTATGACCATCACACCGGATTTCACCCTTCTCTTTGCGATGAAGTGTGTTTTAATTGGTTAATGGTGGAAAATAACATTTTCTGCTATTGTGCTTTTAGTTAATGCCCTAAGAATCAAACCCTTTGAAATGCTTCCATTTTAAAGAAATTTACGAAACATACACAAGTCTTCGGCCATAAGAAAGTACACAGTGATCACAATTTTTTAGCAGTTTGGACAACACCATACCTTGTGAAATTTTGACGAAAATTTTGTCTGGTCGACCAAAACAATACTATGTTTTTAGGGAGTACAAAACGAATAACAAGCATACAACTATTTGATTCTATACCTTTGGGAAATAGCATCACAAATCACATGCATAGTATAGAATAATAACATTTTCCAAAGCATGCACAACATATGACCAGTATTTTGACGTGTGGTCCACAGCCACAGCTACACCCTTGATAATAACCCCCAGGATATTTACCACCCAGAATTATTCCTGAAGTACAATAACCCCTTGACAATTACCTCAAGGACATTTACTCCCTATGGAAATTAGCCCCAGGACAATTGCCAACCTGACAAATCCAGTGGATAATTACCCCAGGTCCGTTAACAAAGTGACAAATGTCCTGGGGGCGATTGAGCTGAGGATGATTTCCAGGGGGTAATTGTCGAGAAGGTATAATTGTTCCTTATTGGGGTTAATTTTCCTTAGGGTATATGTCCTAGAACCCACAGTAACAGATGCATCTGTGCTTTACCCCTGTACTAATGCAAATAAAACTCGACAATATGTGCTAGTAAAATAGTGAAACACTATAACCGGTAATTAAGTAAATTATATGCATTTGAACTTGATTAGCAACTGAAAGAGAACTGTAGTTACCATCTAAAAAAATATACAAAGCATTAAA
>JZLH01S0517738.1:12500-36180 GCA_001188425.1 Eucidaris tribuloides
TATTGTGGCCTCTAAGCTTGTCCATACCAGAAAAACCGCAATGACAAAGGGCTGGAATGCCCTCGCTTTCATAAGGAAGACGATGCGACTATGTCTCTATTGTCATCGCGGTTGTCCGGTATGGCAAGCTGAGAGGCCACAATATCTCGCGTTCCCATGACCGCCGCTGTTGAAAAATTGGCAATTTGGGAAATTGCATTGCCTCCGAAAAATGGCCCTAGAATCAAAAACGCCTCACTCAAAATCAATGATCTTGGTATCATTTATTGGAAAAAGAATGGTCTAACCAACGAAGTAAAAATTAATGGCAGTTTGCGATAATGGTGAAGAAATTAGCGATCATACTCGTAGCATTCCTTTCGTGGGCCACCGTGATATATATATATATATATATATATATATATATATATATATATATATATATATATATATATATACAGTATATGGCGTGTAACTCATACATTCCAACATGCAGATGCACATGTACATGCACATGCATACACATACACACACATACACGCGTACCACCATACATACACGCGCGCGCGTACGCACACACAGATGATACATGAATGGAGCTGAGAACACAAAGAGGTGCTGTTTCAATGGTCACAGGGTTGTAGATCCATTTCGGATGTTTTCTCAGAAGGGGGGGAGGGGGTAAAAGTAAGCGCCAGAAAGGCTTTGCAAAATTGGTTTAGTGATATGTTTATGTTACATTCAATGTTTTTGTAGTGACTTGCACTGATTTTCAACATATTCTTGCATCGCATTTTATAACGTTCTTATGTTCTCACAATTATCAGTCAGTCAGGGAAAGGGGGCGCAACAATATGTTCGTTCCCCTTATAATTTCATTTGTGGTGCGACAGTCCCCAGCCCCCCCCCCCCCCCCGTTGATTGATGTCCCTATATTTCCAGCCTATGTCTTTTGGCGTAAAACAACGTGAAGAGCAAAAATGAAATCTGGCCCCAAAGCAGGATACAGCACGCGTTTACTGGTGGTGTGAAAACAGGAAAAAACGGCATTAAGATGTCTATACAGCCTTCCGGTTGTCAAGGCCTTTTAGCACACTCACGTTATCATTCATAACAAAACAGCCACTTCGTGACGCTGTAACACGGGAGTTTGCAAAATCATGAGCTGAAATATAGCACGTGTATTCAAAACATTCATGTCTAACCCGATATGGAAGTTCCAACTTGAACGAATGACGATAATTTGAAAAGGGGCTCATTATTTTCATACAAGGACTATTTCTAATTCGACCTTTTTCTGGAGTTGACTTGCTTCTACTCAACGTCCAAGCATCCTGTCACGTAATCCAATTAATTTTGCTTAACAACGGAGGAAGAAACCACTTGGCAACAGGAAGGTTGTATAGTATAACGCTAGCAACAATTTGAAATATCATATTTCTTTGGGGTTTTGTGTCCGAGGGGTGGCGCCACGGTAAAATGGGGGGGGGACAACAAACAACAAGTGGGGAGAGGGCGCAGGGGGTCGACGAATAAGATTACCATTAAACATTGTTTCCCCTGTCACACAGCAACCGACAAGCGAAGTGGGGGAACAACGACGAAAAAAAATGCTTACCAATAAAATCTACCCTCCAAAAAAAAAATATATATATATATATAGGGGGTGGGGTCAAATTTTTGCTGAACTGTAAATCACTATCATTCCTGTCCGTGGCGCCGCCCCTCCCAGAAGTGGAGAGCTAAGCATGCAGCACCATTAACACCCAAGGACCTGGATACAATTATGTCATTTCTTTTCAGACACATTCACCATACTTGATACTGGGCATTCCCGCAAAATGTTACAAGCAGAAAATGGCAAAGTTCACTGAATTTTGAGGCTGTTGAACAGATACCCAAATATATATTTTTTGTTTTACACCTATTTGCCAAATCATATCAATAATGTGCACTCCTAACTGACCTTTGACCTTTTACCCTTGACCTTCAATTTTGATCCATTTAAATCTACAAAATTATTTGCTTCTTGTGTTTTCACCTAATCACCATATTATATTACAAATGAGCATTCATAAATGAAGTTGTAAGCAGAAAATAGCATTTTAGGATAAAGTTTATTGACCGTTGTCCTTGACCTTGATATATCATGACCCCCTTCGACTCTATTAAATTGTTTGCCTTTGTATTTGCACCCGATCACCAAATTATATTACAGCTGAGCATTCCTAACTAGAGTTATAAAGCAGAAAATAGCATTTTTGGACAAAGTTTATTGACCTTTCACCCTTGAAGGATTTGGCCGAAAATCTTATGATTTCATCCTTGCCCAATGTTTCATCCTTTGTGCAGATTTTGTTAAATTCCTTTTAGCGCTTCTTCAGTAATTTTGTTCATAAAAAAGTGCAGACACTCGGACGTACGAAAGTACGGACGGACGCCGAGAAAACATAATGTCATATGCATAAAAAATAATTTCTTTTTCTAGTCTTTTGCTTGAATCCATATGCATAAAGAGAAACAAGCTGAAGCAATTACTCCTGCCCATCAAGAATTACTAAACGATAGTTTGCCCAATGTTTGCCCGGTATAACAAAACCAATATATGCAAACTGAATTCAAACTATAGATATGCACTCAGGAACTGGTCCGTTGAATTATTCCTCGCTTGGTTACGGGGAAGAAACTTCCATAAATTTGCAACATTGGTGAAGTGATCTTTTATAAAACTCACAACAGAAAATGCCTCCTTTCTCACGCTTAATATTTTAATACATTATACAAAACATACCTTTGTTATCCCATGAATGTAATGAACCGTATACATAAGCATTCAAAAAGTAGATTGTCTTCCCTTTTGTTTACACTGGCTCCTTTTAACACGAATTGCTGAATAGTAATTATACGAGTAATCGAAACAGATTGAACGTGGTGTTCCATGGGAACATTATTCAGCTTAAACTTATATTTAAAACAAGATTATTGTTTACAATTGATACAGTTCACATCGTGCCATTGTCTCTGCAACAACCCAGCATGTACTGATACTGTTATGAAAGGATAGGTGTAAATCGCATTCACATTTCTTATATGTGACAAATTAAAACTAAATAGGTAACTTATTTGTGAAACGCTAAACGATATCATTTCATAATACCCACTGGTTAAAACATGAATAATATAGCATTTACGAAAGGTTTCAACGAATGACGCAACAGGACTTGAACCTGAAACCTCCAAATACCCGATCTCTGGAACAACCAACCAGGTTATGGTTGGTAACGGCAATGCAGCCAGTCCTACTCCTTACTTTCTGGGCCTATTTTATCTGCAAAAAATCCATTCATCAATATCCATTGATACTAGGGGCTTATGAAATATTGATGGTTTGGCAAGGTTTGGATCTTACATATTTGTATACAGCCTGGTTACAGTGCTATAGACCAGATATCTGTAGGTTTCAGTCAGTCTTCTTGATGCTATCATTTTTTCTGAGTCATTAAATCATAAAAGGTACAATAAATCAGGCATTTGATCAAATCATCACTTGATAATACAAAGAAGAACAACAAACATTCTCGGCCATCATCGTAATTACGTCTGTCATGTGCTTCATTTGCTTAATTTATCAAATTGAGAATGAAATGTGATTTCTGTGACACGAATAATTAACTCTCTTTGGCGAATAAATCAGTGGCCCCGTAATTTGCTTGTGTATTTGGAAAATGATAATATTCAATGGCCTTTTTTCGGTTTACACAGAAATACTGTGCTCTTTATTAAGATCGCATCCGTCTTCAACCTATCTGATATATGTCACAAGTTGGAGGTTATTTTCTTGTGCCCATCTGAAATACAGAGACAATATGTTAGAAATACAAGGAAATACTATACATTCCCGTATGTATAACAAAATTAAACTCAGAAAAAAAAACTCTTAAATTTATATGAAGCAATATTAAATATGTTTCATCATGTTTTGTTAATTTTGAGGATCTATTTCATTAGTTATGGTGTGAATATTTCATGCAAATGAGTAAGCATGAGCAACTTTTGTAAACCGTAAGAACACAGACTTGGGCATAGGTTGCTATGTTACACGCAGAGAAAACGGACAAGACTCTTCAATTTTGTGGTCATTAAACTTCCTTTTTCATGGTTCTACCATGCAACCAGTTTATTGTTCTGTAACAAAGTTAAATTTACAAGGGCCTTTAATATGTTTTGAAAGGCGTTGAATACTAACATCTGTTCGAATTGAAAGGGCATTTTACCTTCAGATGCAGTAGAAAGATGCTATTCAGGATCATGCAAGATAATCCGGGAAATTATTATTCTTAATTTAATCTTACCACTTTGATGATCTATTATTTTCAAAATTATTTCAAATGGCATTTTCAGATGCCTACATCTACCTCTAAACCCCCATGTTAACCCCGGCAAAACGATTCTCAGTCGGCTCTGAAAGATGACCAGAAACTTTAATACATTTTGAATCCCAGTGGCCCAGAAAAAAAAAAACCGGCACACTACATTTCTGATTTATCTGTTACTTCCACTGGCAACATATCATGCAGTTTGGTTTCATTGGATAAACAATATCACTCTGAGACAAAATAATGTTGTTACCATTAATTTTTTCGTCGACTAGTTTTTATACTAGGGCTCATTTTGTGAGACAATGTCATCTTCCAATTTTGCAGGTTTGCGCCCTTTTGGATCTTCTGGCTTGCCATAGAATCCGTTGTGAGCAAATACTATTTAGCTAGATGTTAAAGACATAAAAACACTGTGATATCTGATCTACTTAGTAGTGCTTAAATAATATAATTTAACTCCTCATTACCTCAGCAATCTGATAACTTAACGACCCGTTTACTGTTATATCATTCGATACGCCCTAGATAGTCCTTTTCTCATCTTCGACCTCGTAGTGAGTTTACAAAGCGTTCCTTTATGTTTACGGTCAGTACTCTGTCAAATTACCTCTTTCTGTTCAGACCAGTTAATCTCTACCAATGTCAATTACTCCTCTTCGTTTTGTAAACAACTTGTGTCATATTCAAGACGTATAGGTAATCTTTTCAATACTGTATTGTTACAATGTTGTCTTTCTTACATTTACAAAGCTTATTACTTATTTACAATACCAATCTTTGACATATAATTGATTAATTTTGTTGTTTCATATTTCCTGTTAGCAATATTTAATTACCATTCATATTGTATTACCCACCTGAAAAAATAAATGCAATTAACTACCTCATGATATTTTTATTGATTGATGACTGATTTAATCTGCTTTATATTTCTTCTGTTGCAATGTCATTGTTATATAAAATAGAAATTTCAAACTAAACATAATCAATTAAGTAGGAAATATTGAAAAAAAAATGTACATGTGTATCTTTCGTTACATTCATTTCCTGATTTTGTTACCCACTTGCATTTTGTGTAGTGTATTTATTATGTACTTCTGTATTCATAGCTTCCATGTTGTTTTATTGTAAAAATATTATTTTTTACGCTTGTTATTTTATCTCGTTAAAGGTATCCCTTGAAAAGCAGTTCAACTGTTGCACAGTGAAGTGAAGGGACTACCCTGTTTAAAGAATGCTTTAATGAATAAATCAATCAATAGATACATACAAACATAAATAATAAATAGATAAATAGATCTAGCGCTCCGATTTTTTTTTGTGGGGGGGGGGGCACCCAGTATTACGGTGAGTCGCGAGTTACATATTGAAATCTTGGCCACTTCAGATAACCAGGTAGTATAATGTCGACACCCACGGGTTCTTCGTTGTTATTTGCCATATATCTGTGTATTAAATGAACATTGCAGAGAGAAAATATTAAAATGCATAATTATAGTTTTCAACAACGCTGTTATCCCAGCTTTCATCATATGCCATTATTCGGAAACACAGCATGTTGAAAAAAGAAGTGTTTTCTTTAGGTGGAGATACTTCCAATGCAGTTTTGCCGTACTACTGGACGGGTATCTTTATTGTTATACCGTTTTTACCAGAGACGTTACCTATTTCACCCGTGTGATACACACATTGACAAACTGTGTGCAAATGCTGAATTTTGCAAACACCCTTTTTTGGCCAAAATTTGACATCTATCTTTAGAATAGGTTTTTTTTTCAATTATTCGTTATTTATGAAATCCAGCATAACTAAAAAATATAATGATAAAAAAAAGAAAACACCCTGAAAATTGTGTTAATAACAATGCAAAATCAGACTTTGTGGTTATTAGCAACTGTCAGTGTTTCTTTACACACTGTAATAGTAACACCTACCTTTATAGTGAGAAAAGAAAAGAAAATCATTTTTAATTATCCATTGTTTGCTGTCAGTTATAAATACCCTCGGATCAACACCCCTCTTTTTTTTTTCATTGAGCCACCCTGTCAGACTATCAAATCATGCACTGAATATCACATTTAAAGACACTTTTCTTATTATATGTAGATGTCTAATATTTGTTTTAGTAATTAATTGAATAACATAATTATTTTGTATATATTAGTGCAAATATTAATTTATTATATTTTTTTCAAAAATGCTGTGATTCCAAATAATGATAAACGATGGAAGCTAAAGTAAAAAAAAAAGAAATACTAACGTTGTTGGAAACTATAAATTATGTATAGTTGTCTAATATTTTTTAGTAGAACAATTAATTGAATAACGTAATTAGTTTGTATATATTAATATAAATAATAATTTATTACATATTTGAATATGCATTAACGATTTTCGATCTTGTAAAGTGCATAGAGAGCACGGCTACATTGCCTGTTTAAAAACCTTGTTATTATTATTATTATTATTATTATTATTATTATTATTATTATTATTTTAAGACTGTGTCCACGATTTGCACATCCCGAATTAAGCTAATGGAGTTAAATAGGCTGGAATCGTTCGCAATATAAATATTGACATAAATGTCACCTCCCGAAAAAGCCATGGGGACTGAAAAGTCTGATTTCGTGAAAATAAGCGCTTACCAAAGCAGAATGCCCCAACCTAATGTCGAGACAGTGGCAAACGTGTCACTCACCGAATTCAAGTCTTACTCAGGCGGTCACTCACCTAATTTGAAATTTAGTCTGACTGCAATATACGAAAATACGACAATTCACACCAGTGCAGTTGGCCGATTGTCAAGCAATCTTTGCTACGGTGTGACTCTACCAAATTTAAAATCAATGGATCAAAGCTTCATTCCGTTTTTTGAAATCTAGACTATCGTTCCAAACAACTTAAGCAACGGCCCAATTCTAAATGATTTATCGTTTATATTTAAAAGAAAATTACAACATATGAATTCCAACTTTTGGACACTGTACCTTTATGTGTCCTTCTTTTAGTAAGATCAAATATGAGCAAATAGAGTTGGGAGTGCAAATCAAAACGACAACTTAAAGGTAGCAGTCTCATTTGGAATTCCCCCTCCCTGCAGCACAACAAAACATTATTCATGCCCTTAGGCTAGTTATAAAGGACTTGCCTGTGACATCGGAAGATCAGATATTACCTAGATTTTGGAAAATGCGCAAAACCTCAATAGTTTTGTGGTGTGTGTTCTGAGCACACTGTCCCAATCCATAGGTATATCAGGCTGATTACAGTACTTACATAATACCAGGCGGTTGTGCTGGTATGTGTCAGGCACTGAAATCAATGCAAGGTCATCTACATGTACAAACCTATTGCACTATAGCACTATCTACGGAGGTAAAAAGAGACCTACATGCACTGTATTAAATAGACCTGTATAACTAGCATTTTCTTCTACTGTGTGTCTCAAAACATTGTTCAAACGGGAGAAAAATATTTAAGGTATGTATGTTTTAAAAATGTATGTGTATTTGGTAGCATATTAAAGCAAAATAAATTGTCTTTCTGATAAACGTAATTCCATTTAATTTACTTTTATAAATCAAAAGTTATGAATTTTTTCTGTAGTCAGGCAAAATTACGTTTGTCCCACTATTTTGTATTGGTCATAACGACAACTAAATTGATGGTATTGTTGCTTACAGAAATCATAACAAAATAATTACAAAACTCAAATATAAAACAGTCAAAAAATTAAAAGAATTTTGTCTTTAAATATGTTGAAGGGAGAAGGCGCCAGCAACTAATAGGCATAAGTTAAGAAAATATTTGAGTTCTTGCCAACCAATCAGATTGCACGTGCACTGCAGGGAGCTGACCATGCGTAACCAATGCATGCCACGCGACGTGTGTTAGCCGCACCGTGGTACTGTATGCACTGTTTGAATTGATAAGCTCCTCCCCCTATAGCTGTTTCTGCAAGTTTTCTCTTAGGGTAAAACTTACAAAGACGTAAAATAAACACAAATTAACTAATTTATAGGGCCTTGATGAGGGTAAGTATCACACAGTACCCCTTATTTAGGCTGTTTTTGTCACCATGTACCATAATTCTCAAAATACTCACAATGTCATTTTTATTCTTAACTTATGTCTGTTAGTTGCTGGCGCCTTCTCCCTTTAAATAATGATTATCTAGTAAATAAAATATAATAAGACAAATAAGTTTAACCATTACTCGGCATTGAAATGATATTGCACGTGTTCATGTCTTCTGTTTACTAGAATGCATGAACACTGACATCATGATTATCTGCACATCTCATTCATTTTAGGCCTTTTCTCATGTACCCTCATTGTACTACAAATAATATGAAATCAGAAATGTACAATCTAAAACATCTGTTCTTTCAATTAATATGAACGATTACACAATATTTATACACTCTTTTTTGTTAAACAATATGCAGAAGCTGTATGTACATGTATAGTGCATACATGGGACAAACACGATTTTGCGTTATTGTAGAAAATTTAATTTATCTCAAGATTGACACAACCAAATGAAATGAAATAAATTGTATTTGAATGTATATTTTTTAGCTTTATTACAATACCCAACATATATGTTTTTCATATAATAAAAAAGATTTTCACTTGGACCATTTTTTTATCTTAAAACAGACTCTATACACCACTGTATTTACCTTCAAATTATCACTATGTAAATATGCTGGTATGTAGAAGAAAACATCGTTTAAGAAACCTTTGTTAGAATCTATGTTTGATTTGTATTAGTGACCGTTAGATTTTGAATTGAATTGAAGTATATCATCTAGAAAGAAAAATTCTACTCGTCTGCTAGACTTCTTTTAACCCTAACAGTGCATGTTTGTTTATCATGCATGCATGGCATGTGAAATTTACAAATGTGTACCATATGCATTCATGAACATAACAAAATTTATGCATATGTTTCATGCAGATTATTATTCATATCAATACAACAATACTGAAATGACTCAGGTCAGCGAGTTTCACACGGAAGCTAACTGCCATCCAGTGTTTGGTCATTTTTCAAGTTTTAAGTAATTACTGAACTTCACATTTAACTGACACGTCCTTCATTAATATCCTAAGAGCATTATTGATGTTTTATTGTGCGGCTGGATAGGTGCAAAAGAGATTTCCTGCCTTTAAATAAATAAATCAAACATAACAATAACTCCCCATATGTTTTTTTTTAGATGTCTAATCCCTAATTCCACCAAAATAATTTGTAAATGTAGTATCTTACACCTTACCTTCATGTTACAGAGTTCCCGGTTTAGGGACAGGCTCATGCTGTGGTTGTTTGCTTGTCTTGGAAGATTCTCCATACAAATCGGTCGTTGCATTAGTGGAAAAAAAATGAAATAAATGTAATCAAATTTATCATCAAGACAACTAATATAAAAGACAAAAGTTATACATGGGAAATCGGCATATTTTGTCAATCGAGTACGCTTTGAATTTAGAGCGCGTTGACTGCACTTCCTTTCTCGGCAGGCCAAACTTAATCCTATTACAGGTTTAAATATTCACCTGAAATCTTGCTCCTTTAAACGCATATAGGTCTCACCAGTATGGTAGGTCTACAGCTTATTTTTATCGTCCTCGGAAAAAATTAAGATACTTCTATGTTTATGCTTGATCCTCCTTAAGTAAACAAATTACAGAAAAATCCTCCCTGGTGGGAAATCCACTCCTGCTAGTGTGTAGTTGGTATACATTTCAACTCATATTGTTCTTGAGGCATTTTCAAGTGTTCCCAATCATGTCACTAACCTTTAAGGTTAGATCAAAATGTGTGACCGAAGTCAATGTTATGGCACGGGGAGTTGAATCTAAAGACATCCTTTTTGGTTAAAAAAAAATGTAGAAGATCCCCGCTTAGTTTCCAATTTTTCTAACTTTGCCGCTTCATAAAATGAAAGTGCGCCATCTATAAATATATTGATGATTAGTATGCGTAGCAGGAAGTCTGAGGATTCTAAAAATGCAAAAATCAAATTTTACTGGCTAGGAGAAGGCCCGCGGAATTGACAAAAACCAATCACAGACACCATTTTCTCTCAGTATTCTGACCTTCTCAGCTGGCTAGAAATCAACGCAGTCTTTATTATCATGCGTTCGTGTGTGAATGCAAACAATAGACATGCTCCTACACATCAAGGTGTGAGTGCAGTAATGCAGGACCTGTGCGTAAAACCTCGTATCTCTCTACCCAAAAGAGGAACGTTTTTTGTGCAAAAAAAAATGATATGCCCCCGCTCATCTACTCTTCGTCGATTGAGCTGACCAAAACTTTTTTTGACCTGGGATTTGGAATAAGACATATTTCTTTGTCACTAACCGCCCCCCCCCCCCCCAGCTCATCAGATTTTTCTGGACTTGCGGGACTTTTGAAGTCAGGCAGCGGACCAATGGAAAAAAATCCCCTGACGACGTACGCCACTAGTATCTTCGGTTGGTGTTCTTTTACCCGACGGGCGATACAAGGTAAAACCATGAAAGAAAAATGAAGGGAGGTAGCTTAATATGATCGATTTTCTGGAATTAATCTTTATTTCATATCGGATACATTTGTCAAAATGTCCCAACATAATGCTGTAATCAAATTCTCATATTGACAAAAGATAAGATAGGAATGGTCAATTCATAATACTCAAGGCTGTTATTCCTGATTCAGCACATATCTTTATATCACATAGGCTCGTCAAAACTTCTCTAGAAAGGTTTCTGATTGACATTTGAATCGTTGTCCAAACTATAATATTTGACGCAAAAGTTGCCTCAAAGCAGAATAAATACAGCAACTAAGAGTTTATTCGAAATCATTCCAGAAAGAAAAAATGCCCTTTAACCCCACCCCAATAATTAATTTATTTAGTTTAAGGCTTTGGTTGAAATAATGTTGTACTGTAACAACGGTATTCTAGGCCTATAGTCACGCATATGTATGACTCCAGCCGTATAAGAGTTACGAAAGATCGAGATGATACATCTCCAAATTAAACATCTTACCATCCTCCTCATCATCATCAGATGGCAGATATTCCTCAGCAACTTCGACAAGTTCTGCATCGATCATTGCTTTCCGAAGCGTTTTATTTTGCTCAGACGGTGCGACTGATCGAATCCAGTCAAACAGCATTTCACACGTGCCGTTTGATGTGACCTTGTTTCCGAGGTAATTTGTGCTCACATATCTATCGATTTCCTGGTACTTAAACTCAAGCTTGAAACCTAAACATTTAATTACGTTGTCGTCTGTCGGAATGGCTTGTGCTATTTTATGTAGTTTCTCGTCTCCAATCTCGCCGACCACGATTCTAAAAATCAAGACAAAAAACAAATAAAAATAACACAAGAAATTAAGGGTAAATATACACAAAAAGAGAAAGTCACGCTATGGCACAGTGTCGACATTAAAGTCACTACTTTAAAATTGTGGAAGCCCCAACTCAAAATATTGCCTCATTTTTATATCTGACCGGCGTCAGGTTCGTGATAGCACAGTCATAGACAAAAGTTTGGGATATATTTTTCTACCAAAAGCAGTTTACAATCATATTAGAAAAAACGTTTCTTGTCTTTAAGTAGAGACATGGTCGGCATCACGGGGGGTCGGGGGGGGTGGGCGGCCACCCCGATTTTATTATTAAAGTGAGGGAAATTCTACTGTTTTTCGAAAATATCGCCCTCCTATCCTTGTTAATTTTATTTAAAAAAAATAGCGGGCCAAAAATACTTTTTTATCATCATCGACCTCCTGCCCCCGCTTGTAGGACGCAGTTCGGCTTGCATTTTGGCTAGTAAAAACGTTTGTTTGACAGGCAAAATTTTTAGGAGGGGCGACAGAATTCGCCCCTCCTAAAATTTTTACCCTGGCACCGCCCCTGGGTGAAGCTCATTAAAAGTTAGTAATGATGTGTTCTGTATGGTAATTGATCATTGTTTGTAAGAAATCTGCACTTTAAAACAGGGCTACGCAAAGAAATAAACATATTCCCAACTTTTGTCCAGGACTGTATTTAAATAGACAAACAAACATCATAGAAACTGAAACGTCAGACAGTTAAGCTGGCATTATAGCAAAGCATGTATCATCACGTGAATCAATAAACGCCATAGAGATTATACATTCTATAACAGAACAGTCTATGCGAGAAAACGGGAATGGTTCGTCACTTTAAAAGCATTTCATGATTTTTAAGATTATCTTGAATTGAAATTTTTCAGAGTTTCATTTAAGACCTTATCAGACACACCAGTAGATGGGAGGATCATGTAGCCTAGATACTTTCAAGTGGGAACGATGTTCAATGCAGCATGTTCTTTCTTTTGTGTTGTGTTGTGAATGCTCGAAACCAAGGCAGGTGTAACTCATTGGTAAATCCGCGTCGAGTCTTTCAGGTAAATCTCGCTGAATCACTGGATTTACTGGAGTTTCACTGTCTGATTTGCTATAACTCCGTCATTTGTTTCCCATGTTTAGTTTTTCCGCAGCTTGTTTATGAGCATGGGGCAGGAGCGGCCCCGAGGAGGGGAGGGGGGGGCAGGTCGCCCTGTATGGTTTTCAAAGTAATGAAAATTACAAAACTGAGCGACGTTTTGGCTGCTTATTTAGAGAAGAATTGGGAGGCGAAAATGTTTCGCCGAAGAAATTCAATAGTATATCAACATTTGTAATCTTAGCTTTACATTGTGGTGCAGTATAAGCAGTAATAAGAAGTTTTGCAAGAAACAGTCACAGAAACACGTAATATGGATGGATTTACGTGCATTTATATCTCTTTGCCCATGCATTTATTATCTTCTTTGATTTTCCACCTGTCATAGAACCTTTGGGTAGAATACGTAGTTTTGGTAAAAATCTGGACAATTACACCAAATTTACATTAATGTCGACGTGCACGGGCCGTTCCAAAATTGTCCCATCAGCCGTTAGCCGAAGGTCGCGCGGAGTTTAGCCGTTTAACCAATCAATGTGCTCCGCGATTCGCAATTTGAGCAAAATTTAAACTCAAGGAAAGAACAACATTCTGGTTACATGTCGTCAATAGTTTTTTTCTCATAAAACAACAAATTCATGACGCATGGATCTCAAACTTTCAACACACCATTTGTAACGACTAAACCATCGTTTGGTATTGATAATGAAGGGAAGTAATGGACTTGCAAACCCCTGACACAATCTTTAAGCAGAGGCGTCGATCCTGTGGGGGCAGGGGCCGATCCCCCCCCCAATGAAAATATTAGGGGGGGCAAACATATCGACTTTGACCCCCCCCCCCCCAAATAATTTTGACAATTTGAAAAATTCATAATGTGCAATGCAAATATATATTTTAAAAAGCATTGGAAAGCACTATAAAACCATTAAACATGGCGTAAAAATACTATTAAACATACACAATTGTCAGATTTTCGGCGCGCTTGGTGCGCAAAATTCTGAATTACATTTTGCCCCCCCCCCCCCCCAATCCGAAACATGGGTCGACGCCCCTGTCTTTAAGTTTCTATTTTTGGGCCGATCCAAGACAAAGCGAGAAACAAATCACAAATCGTATTAACAGGATAAAGGAAAACTCTCTTTAAGTTGGTAAAAGTGTGTTGATTTTGCAGAAAGGATATTTTTAATATTTGAATTAAACATAGGGATTTTGATTCGAACATGTTCGGTATCAAGAAAAAAAATCTGTTCGAATTGCTTGCTCTGAACATTACGTTGCTGCATTCGGTTGCATTATTAGTAAGTGAAATGTGGGTTCTGTTGTTAAATTCTCGAAAGCTTATAGGAAATGTGTTGGGTTTTTTTTCGTGTAATAATAAATGCGATTGCATGAACACGACTAATGTCGTGAAGCGTTTATTTTCTACTCTTACTATTTACGACCATCGTGATAATTTTGTTTACGTCAATATGTACTTACTTTCGTGGTGCCGATAGTCGTTGATCCTTGCTTTTCGGGTCTGTAAGAGAATTTCAATCATAACGATAACTTCTCTTATATTGACACATACAATTACATAGACCTGCATATACATACGTATATACACAAACGTTTGTCTTGCTCCAACCGTCGACTATGTCATATAAAGTAAAATCGAGTTAATCTAACGTATATGAGTTAAAATGTATCATTCCCTGTTGACATTCATATACAACCCTCCAAATCGCATACTTGTGTACAAAAGAACATTAGGGACGCACTCAAATAATTGAGATTTTCTGGTAAGATTTACCGACTTGTTCATATCCGATATCTCATTTGTGCATGGTAAAACCTAATGTATTTAAAAATCTCTCTTGTTTTAATGATTTGGCAATCTCATAGTTTTACCTTATGTTTTACACTTTGGGGTAAAAATCAGAGTTTCATTCATCTGTGCTGGAATAGAACCTTTCTCATAGGTGGGGCAAAACTATTTCAATCACACAAAAAGGAAAAAAATGCATTACAACTGAAAACAGATTAGCTGCATTGAATCAATGCCACCACTTTAGTTCTGCGTCAGCCTTGAAGTTAGTAGCTCAACAAATAGTCCAGGAAATAGAAAAAAATGGTATCTGCTATCAGCGAATATCAGGTATGCGATGTGGAGAATTGCTGATGCATTGTCGTGATATGTTAAATTTGTGTGTCTTTGAC
The DNA here is from genome assembly GCA_001188425.1 of Eucidaris tribuloides. NCBI lineage: Eukaryota > Metazoa > Echinodermata > Echinoidea > Cidaroida > Cidaridae > Eucidaris > Eucidaris tribuloides. Next base: position 27,538 of record JZLH01S0517738.1, read on the forward strand.
GCTTACATTACCCCCCCCCCCCCCAGCCTGACCTGTATAAAAAGATAGAACGCTAGCAAACCAGTAGTGTAATATAAGATCTGGACAATTTGGGACGAAATATTTTAGCACCAATGTCGTTATTTTATCGTGATATTATCGTAACCAATGTCATGATGATTATTATGTTTATTTTGACACTAGCGGTTGTATTGTGACATTTAGACTTAGATCACCCTTCGTATCACCTGCAGCAGTTTGCTCAAACATTACATTTGCAGGCGGATTATGTATGTGTCAAATTTGACTGATAATTGACGCCAGCTGTTAATTGGTACATTGCGAGAGAAATTCGTAAAATTCCGGGTGACAATTTCGGACTTGAATCATTCCGAATAAGTTATTTTTCCGCGTCACTATGTAATCACTAGTAAAATAATTGACAAAGAACCGAATCCTAACCCTAACCCTAACCCTAACCCTAACCCGAACCCGAATCGGAATCACTCGGAAGGAGATCATAAGGACACGTATCGGAGTGGAAGAAAGTAACTCGAGAAATGAGTCACAATATTGAATCAGGGAAAATAAGAGGAATGTGTATGGTGGATGGATGTATACGTGTTTTGTAGATGTGTGAGAGTGTGGGGGAAGGAGGGGTGTGCGTGACATACCAGAGTGAAACGATGGATCCTCGCCTGATGGTTCTTCCGAAGCCTTGAGATTTTTGAATTTGGATCCATTTAGTTCTCTGTATAGATGATACGTTTATATTTGAGTTATTTAAATCAGAATAATGACAAAATTAGTAAATGATTTCAACCGTGAACTAGTGAAACAATTCGATTCCAATGTCAACCAACACAGCGAAGAGCCCTTTTAGGAAAATTACGCAAAGCGCAATAATTATGTACATTGGATTTATTTTGTGCTTCCAAATACTGAAAACAATCACTGAAATTGTTTGAATGTGTATCAATCAAAACTGATGTTTGATACACCGTATGTGAAAATGCGATTTTTTCAATTCATACCTTTCATAAGGTCAAGAATTACACTAGATAATGTGGCTGAGAAAAGACGGTATATTGTAATTTTCCCCTTCATTATCCAAGAAACTTACTATTTTTCCCTTTCATCTGATAGCGTATTCTTTTCTGAGCAATACAACACTTAGATCGCCAATATTAGTTTAGTAGGCGTCATGGCGGTTGTGTCCAGGGCAAGGCACTTTATCCGCGTTACTCTGTTCTTCCGATAGGATGTTAAGCCGAAGGTCCCGTGTTGAGACAGAAACACCTCAGCACGTAAAAGATCCACGCGCACTTCATCGAAGGATGAAAACCCCGTGTCATTTCAAAACTATCAGCATTCTTCAGCTCGTATATGGCGCTGTTTATTCCTGCCTTGATGAAGGATACGTGGTCCAATATTGTAAGCGCTTGGAGCATAATGGAAAAAGCGTAGTGTAAGTACTACTACTACTACTGCTACTACTACTACTACTACTACTACTACTACTACTACTCTTACTAATACTAACAATAATAATAATAACAATGATAGTAATGATGAGAAGAAGAAGAAGAAGAAGAAGAAGAAGAAGAAGAAAAAGAAGAAGAAGAAGAAGAAGCGTAATGATAATTTTAGAGACAATTTTGCACAGCAGTGCATTTTAGCTTTTCTGAGGGAAAAGCGGTAATGGTGCGTGTTAAAGAACTTTTACATGAAAACTGGAGCACGCAAACCAAACTTACATAAGTTTGCAAAAACGGCCCTATAATAGAAAGTAATCAATCAAAATAGATGATCTTGGTGTCATTCTTCTCACGAAAGGAAAAAAAATGTTTTATCAGATGAACCAAATAAACATAACTTGGGAAAAACAGTAAATGTAATTGTACCGTTTTCTGGGTCACCATTTATATGTAAGTTTATTGATCTACACATTTTCTGAGCATCTTGCACATCTAGCACCTTCATCAGCTGCAATACAATAACAGAAATTAGTAGACAACATACACTATACAAACATGCGGAGATACGTTCGGAACACAATGTTGTTACTATTAGTAGTACTAGTACTAGTAGTAATTTAGTATTGTTAGTATTATTATTATTATTATTATTATTATCATTATTATCATTATTTTTGTCATTATTATCATTATTATTATTATTATTTTTTTTATTATTATTTTTATTATTATAAGTATTATTATTATTAGTAGTAGTAGTAGTAGTAGTAGAAGTATATCATCATCATCATGTTCATCAACATTATTAGGTTCATTTTAGAATTGTAAATGTCGCCAGTAGTAGAAGTAGTAGTAGTAGTAGTTGCTGTAGTAGGCCTCAAGGATAAACTCACAATTTTGACATGCTGGATAGTTCCCCCTCTGCGGTGAAAAACTCGTCGCACCTACAGGTATATATAAATTCAGGAAAAGAAAGTACAACTGTGGCAGTGGCGTCAACTAAGGATTGTCATCATATAAACAGTGAACACACTAACATACAAACACACACACACACACACACACACAAACAAACAAATAAACAAATTACAACAAGTGTTCTAATTTAACGTTAATAAAATGATCTAGAATTATGAAAATGTTGGTTCCTGACAAATAAAACCACAAATATTAGGTAGCCTTTTATCATTCAATAGATATATTGAAACTCCTACTAGTAGAAGACATATTCTACTAATTGATCCTTAACATGTAATTAGATAAGAAAAGGCGTTTGGCATGAGCATGATAATCAAGATTGCAAATTACTCTCAGAGCTTTGGTCTTATCTAAAAGTATTTTGCCCGTTAGTGTCTTGCTTGCATTACCCCTAGCTAATATGCCGTAGATAAGATAATGATGAATTCAGGGTATATTGGGGAAATACTGTTTAAATTCACCTACGATTTTTTTTTTATCTTGAGATATGTTGTAAACAACACAAGGGTGAAATCGCAATTGTGCCACTTTAATATGGACTGTAGTAAAAGTGGCACAATTGTGATTTCACACTTTTGTATTTATGCATATCTCAAGATTAAAACAAGCAACTTGAGCAGAATAACCGGTATCTGAAAGCTAAGTCTATGTCTTTGACGTTGATGTAAGCATCGTGTCACAAGAGTATTTCATAAGTCGTGAAGGGGCGCTTTGTACTTGCACATTTTTTTTTAGACCCACAGTATAGTGTAGTGACGGAGCGAAGCAGGGGCGTGCCCCTCAACAGTCCGAGGAGTGGGCACTGGGCACCGAGTGAGATAGGTGAATAATATTATAGCAGAATGTTGAGGAGATGTTGGGCAACACAGTGACATGAGCGACGGGTCGATTGACATTGCTGCGTGGGCGTGGCTATTACAGTCTCGTTCCTTTTTTTTGTCACACGTTGTATTATCCCCATGTTTTGGAAAGGACTTCACATACATTATTCACATGTGGTTTCCAGGAACAATCTTCGTAGGTAATACTTACGAATTCGCTATTTGTACTTGGTTTAGCTGAGAATAGTTCCATGAAATTATGATGTTACGACGCATTTTTAGGCGAATTACTTAGTGGTTGGTTTAAGTCATAACAGGTTTTATAAGGGGAATCTGTTCTGAAGAAGGTGTTCTTACTTTCAGTTTCATTGCTACTTCAATATAACCAACACCATCACGCTTGAAATAAAAATCAAAGAATGATCAAAATGGAATAGTTTTGACCATTGGACAGGTAATTGAGTTCAACGTATATATCATCACAAAATTCAATTCTGTACATGTTTCTTCCCTTATAATAACTCCATTGAAATTAATTTAATTAAACTTAATCTAATTCTATTTCACTTTACGTAACGTATTTCCAATATCATTCATTCTCTTCAATTCATGTTTTGCGTTCGGTTTGCTTTTTGTTTGTGAAAAGTTGGTGATATTGCGCGTAGATATTGAATTTATTTAAATAACAGAAAGTGCCCGATGAAAGGCCAATCGGCTAAAAGATTTTTACATGCATTCATATGTAATCTCCCCACTACAAGAATCCTTTCTACGCCAATGGATGCTTCGGAAATTTCTACTTTGTCATGTCTACGGAGAAGTAAGTTAATATTCCAGTTGGGAACTTTGAAATATGAGTATTTTCCCATTCATAGAAACCAGCAAATTTCATATTGAGCAAAAGAGAGCAGGTGATAGTATACCCAAGGCTTGCAGAATGCTGTTAAAAGCGGGATGAGGGAGTAGGAAGAAAAGGTTGGAATGCAATATTTTGTGTAAAAGACGGAACATTCTCTACGTATTTTTTTTTTTTAGTTAGGGCTTCAGTCAAATTTGGTGTTCCCTTTACTCAGGAAACCCTTCGAAAATTTAATTTGAGAAAAATTGAAATACCCTCACCCTTATTGAGACAAAATAAACTGAGCAGGCGAGTAAAGTTGCTATATGTCAGTGTTAAAAGAGCAATTTACTTAATCATTCACCCAATCGCTCAGTTCTTCAATCAAGCAATCGAACACTTAACAACTCTATTTATTTATGGTAATATTTACCCGTATTCCTCGAGTTCTTCCGACTCCGAGGACCCAGGGTCCGAGTTCAAAAGGTCACCTGTAAAAAAGCATGAAGAGAACGGGAGAAAGATTACAGCCCGACGGATTGAAGTCCCAACGGACCAAAGGCTCGACAGACCGAAGATCCGTCAGACCGAAGGCCCGAGAGACCGAAGGCATGGCTGACCGAAGGCCCGACTGACCGAAGGCCCGACAGGCCAAATACCCGACTGATCAAAGGCCCGACTGACCAAAGGCCCGACAGACCGAAGGCCCGACTGACCAAAGGCCGTCGGAACGAAGGCCTGACTGACCAAAGGCCCGACAGACTGAAGGCCCAACAGACTGAACGCCTGACTGACCAAAGGCCCGACAGACCGAAGGCATGGCTGATCGAAGACCCGACTGACCAAAGGTCCGATAGATCGAAGATGGTGACCATAGTTAGTGCGTCTAACAAGCCAGCGTAAGGTTATTTTGATTATGCAAGGTATAGAATAAGAAGTACTGAAGTTACATAATACTGCTTTTGAGAAACAAAGGCTCAAAGTTTTCAAATTTGTCTACAGATCACAATTGTTTGAGTTGTACATCCAAACTTGGTGAAGTTAATTGACACAAGAAAAGATGAATATAGGACAAAAACACACGTTGTCACACTTGTCGATTTCCAATAATCAACAATCAATATTGTGGAATTAAGTACTTCTCCTAAAAAACAAGGGTCTCAGGAAAACAAATGCATTATTCGAATAAGTGAATGTCAAAAACTCTTAATTGTATATAGTTTTTGGAATGTCCTTCATAAAATGGACAATGTGATATGAATTTGTAAAATTTTGACGTTGTTTTAATTTGACCTTATTTGACCTTTGATTGGAAGTGCATGATCCCATAGCTCATCAACAAAGCACACACTGTAAACAAAATCTCGTCGTGCTCTTGAGTACGACAAGATTTAATTCGTCCTGCCGACGAATTTACTTCGTCCTGCTATTTTTGACATGCTGTACGAATTGAACCAAATTTTCTGTAGATATTCGTCATGCCATCTACAGAAAATTCGTCCTGCGCTCTATACTACAAATATTGCTTATCTAGACGAATTGCTTTCGTCCAGCTCTTCACGTCGCTTCTCTCTGAGCATGCGCGCTCGATCTGATATCCCATAATGACATGCGAATTTGCCTTGAACGGAAGACACCGAAACATGCCAAGAAACATTTGAAAATGGCCGAAATATAAGCACAGACCAGCTGGAGTGAAGAAAGAAGTGGCCCCTTGGGAAGAGATCTATCTCAGGATCACAGACTTCGTATTGTACGGTGAGTGGTACTTGTTTCATACAATAAATTTGATTTTTTTTTCTCCCGTTTAGCGCTAGACACGCGGTACGAGTGCGAATGGTAATGATATGATATATGTTACGTTACACTGTAAACAAAATTTAGGTCATGCTCTTGAATACGACGAGATTTAATTCGTCCTGCTGTTTTCTTAGTATAAAGGCCATCGCACACTACACGATTTTCCGTTGCACGACTGACCGATTTGGATCTGAAAAATTTCGTTCACGCTGATTTTTTTTTTCCAGATCCAAATTCCTGAATAATAGAATGATAAACGATCAAGACAAACATGTGAATCGGTCTGGCAAAGTCAATTTCAAATTAGTTCTGAAAGTGTTTAGTTACAATCAAATGTCCTTAAGCGGTCGAGTATTGATTGTGACATGGAAATCCTACATATAGGTGGATTGATGCTGATAGGAAAAATGTGGTAGGAGTATTTCGTAAACTTGAACCGGGTTTTTTAAGTGAGTTAGAGAAACGGTCCTTTTTTTAATCAGACATTGCATGTGTACACTCTGATTAGTTAGCTCAAATTTGGCCATAGAGCCTTTGTAGTTTTTTTTTTGTAATAGAAAACGCAGGCATGTGTTATGACATTAGGATATGACATTGTGGCAGGTTTCCATGAGACATCAGGCCCATTGTGCAGTAGATAGGAAGGTCATTATAAAGACCAGTCAGGACTTTATTTATTGTAACAGATTTGTTGGACGAAAGAAAAGTCGTCCAATGGCAAGGCTTGACGGATTTTTATTCGTTAGGAATGTCACATTGTGACTGGAATTTAGTCTGGTAGAAACCATTGGCGCATGGACATACTTGATTAGGCACAAGAATTTCAATGGGTGCACATCTTGAATAGGGAACTATGCGAGTCATGTTCAATAGTGCTGTGCTTTATAGAGAGTGTGTGCATGAGAGGCTTGACTGAATTTATGTATGTCGGGTGCGCTCAGTTCTGTGGTCAAGGCAACACCATGCTGTGAGAGGAGTTGGGAAAAGCTAGGATGCGCTGCCAATATTTTAGTGTCATTTTCCAACGGCATCTTCCAGTGGCATCGTCCTGGAGAAGACTCCTTGCAACTCACCTTTAGTGTCAACATCATGTAAGTAAATTTTATGATGGGATGGGGGCTTTATTGGATCTGACTGATGGAATTTTAGCTTTTGGATTTGGAAAACTCATGACCCTGCGATGATGCCATATAAGGCTTTAATTTCACATAGTGTTGCAATGACACACATTCATTTAATTTTAGTATCATATCCTTAATATCATGTTATTAATTTGTCAGTGTATAACTGTTGCTTTATGTGCCTTTATGTTGTAAGTCTATATAAATTACATGTACTGGTATGTGTCTCTGCGTGTTTGTAAGTATCTATGTTCTTTACATTTCGTAATATGTTCTCACTGTATTGTATGTATTGTATTTTGTTATAACCTGCCACCAGTCCGGAATTGGACGATGGACCTGGATTTATGTATTCTTTTCTTTTGTTTCAAATAAAGAAATGATTAAACAATTCAAATTTATGAAATTTTGTGAAGAGTTTGCAGTCACAAAGGTTCAAACGTGTAACAGTGTAAAGTTATGCTAGAAGGAAAATATGACGTCTATATTGAACCCTGTAATTTGTACATAAGTAGGAAGAAGAAATTATTTTCATTCAATTTGATATCCAATAATACAGAAAGAATTAGTAAATCTTTTACTTATAAACTTCTGGATTCTGTATTAATCTTGAAAAGTTTTGGTTCTGGAAAACAAGAGTAAAAAAAATGCATTTTAATTCTTGTTTCATTATTTATGCACAGTGTAACACGGTTGGTGGAATAATGAGTCCATTCATATGTAACAATAATTGTATGTTATTTCAGGATATTGATTTAGTCGGAAGTTTGTAGAATCACAATACATTAAAGTATTTCTGACAACGACATATCCAGGAAGGATTACCGGAATAGTCGTGCAGTTTAATTCAAAATATAGAGTTTTGCAGAAAGAAATCCGAATAATTGTTCTATGTTTATTTATATGAATAATATATATTAATTATATATTATATTATAATATATATATATTTTCGTGGAATATGAAAAGAGCTAGGGTTTTTCAGCAGTTGCCATGACAATGTTTGGTTACATAATATTTTTAACAGCTTTCGACATGGATGAGCTGGGCTCCTCCTTCTCTTCCCCATGCGCTGCCTGGTAAAATGTAACGGCCAGCGGAATACTGGTGCAAGCCATGATTGTCGACATCTTGTTTCTCTTAGTTCTGTTTTCTGCAAACATCGAAGCGATATCTGCTACGCTTGATCATCTTGGGTGTTATAAATTTGTAATAGTTTATTATGTAGCCAGTAAATTAGATGCAGTCTATGTGCTTGTGGTGAAATCAACATTGAAATATTTTCACTGCCAAGTGAAATGTACATACAAGCAATGTGAAACATGCTAGATGCTTCTGGAGCCAGGTGTTAGCTAATTAGCATAATAAAGAGGCCTCAGGTGAATGATGCCAGTGTGTAAGTTCAGTGACCTTTAGGCCAAGGTTAAATATGAATAGAATAGTTTAGATAGTTGTAGAAAAGGTATTTTCCACAAAACCATTGTGTTTATGACTCTGTTATATTTAGAAATGGATCCATAGATCTTTCTAGATGTACAGATTTTAATATTTTAATATATATATCAGGTATGTTTTTGGACATTGAGTTTTAGAGTTTCTGTCATCTTAGCTTATTAATAGTAACCTGC
>JZLH01S0517738.1:36350-63421 GCA_001188425.1 Eucidaris tribuloides
ACACACACAAACTGTAAAATCGAGCGCAGATTACCTCTTGACCTATTGATTTGATATTGAATAATGAATACCTGAATACATGATTTTTTACAAAATGAACGAGGCAAGTGTGTTTATGAAAAGCAAAAGTGAAAACTTGAAAACATCCAACTTGAAATTGAAAATTCAATTTGTCCGGATTCATCAAACGAGTTGAACTAGAATATTGATAAGTTCAAATGAATAAAAAAAAAAGTTGCGAAAATGACCGGGAAAACCTATAGTAACCTGCATTTTGGAGTTTATCGTGACCTTGGCTCGATACACAACTTGTGAATTAATATGAGAGTTTCTCTGTGGGGATAGTTACCTGCTTGTTTAATAGTGCTTATGAGATCCTGCCTGAGAAAGCCTTACACTCTGTGGATTAATATTTGATCATACTACATGTATATCATCTGAGGCAATTGGGAATAATTTGTGAGACGTGTGAACTTACGCTGAACATTGTTTTCATCTGGGATTTCTGCTACACCTTGCTATACTCTGCAAATGGGACATTATACCAGTCATACCAGTTGGGTTTCTATAATTTGTAATCATCTTGGATCATCTGTTTGACTTAATTATCTGGAAAATCTGCTATTCAGCCGTACAACATTGGGATCAATATTGCGATCATAATTTGGGAATACTGGATCGGATTATTACCTGGGCATCAACTGGAGCAGCGGATTCATTCGACTACAGTATCCTTTAGCTATGTGAATTAACATTTACATGTACGTAGATTTAAGTGATAAAACATTGTGAAAGTTTTATTTGGTTTTCAAGGGGAAATACCCCATATAATAAATACTTGTTAAATCAAATATTGGTATCATTTTGTTTCATCTTTTCGATTGTGAGTTGATCGTAACATGGGCATCATCGTGATCTTCTCGGTTTAGCACAGCAAATGCGCTGTGAGCTACTACGAACAGTGATAGCCGGAACATTGCGATAAGTATGGGCAACCCATTATGTACATCCCAAAACTAGCAATTCGCAGACATTCTGTTTTGTTGACCATGTCTTAATGCCTTTAGTTTTACCCTAGTAAAACATGATTAAGATATCAGTTGAATTGTGTTAACATATGGAGTATTAATTCATTTGTACTTTTCTTCTTGAGCGCTCAATGTTTATGTTAAGTTGAAAAGAAGAGAAAAGTAAAATCATGATTAATACTGAAAGTGAATATACTTTACTCGCCTTGGAGATACAGGTAAAGCAAGTTACTCTATAATTATGACAAGGGTTTGATTGATTATATTTAATCCTCAGACTGCACAAGTCTTTGATCTAAGTGGTTTATGATCATTACTCACACAGTGAAGATAAGACATACTGATTACTGAACTCTCATAATAAGTGAAGGAATATTTCATTTGTGTCAAGTACGTGTCATTAAATTCCATGCATTTATCGTGTAATTTTTTTGTTGTTGTGAACAATCGCTCCCTAACAGAATTGAACTTATCGCCAGACAGCGCAAACTCAGTGCGAAGACCTGACAAGGAGATGCTTGACGAAAAATATCGCCAATTCAGACACCACAGCAGGACGAGATTTTCTTCGTCAGCCTGGCACAAGATGCTTGACGAAAAAAAAATCGTCGATAGAGACACCACAGCAGGACGAGATTTTCTTCGTCAGCCTGGCACATGGTGCTTAACGAAACAAATTCGTCGATAGAGACACCACAGCAGGACGAGATTTTTTTCGGTGCCAGGTAAAAATGTCAGAGGTAAAAATGTCAGAGGTAATAATGTCAGAGGTAAAAATGTCAGAGGTAAAAATGTCAGAGGTAATAATGTCAGAGGTAAAAATGTCAGAGGTAATAATGTCAGAGGTAAAAATGTCAGAGGTAAAAATGTCAGAGGTAAAAATGTCAGAGGTAATAATGTCAGAGGTAAAAATGTCAGAAAGATACTTCTTTTTAAAAGTAACCGTTTTGTTAGAATAAGTCTGTGCCAGGCGGTCGTAGCGCTGGTTTGGGCATGGGAGTGCACATCTTGGGAGCGTGGAACATAACTTGGTGTGGGGACGGGTGCACGATCTTAGGGAGGTGAAACTAAAATTTGAGAAAATCAGGCGTTGAAAGCAGAAAAGTGGTAAAATTTCTATTTTGGCTTGCCAGGCGGAACTCCTTTGGCTCTGCGGGGGGGGGGGTACGTGACCCATGAACCCCCAGCCTACGCCCTTGTGCCCTTTTATCCTTGATTTTTTGCGACTTCGATATCCTTTTCACTACACGCGCACAGTATCATAGTAATTAGTTAGGAAGATTTTCAGGATGGGTGGGGCTCGATCAATTTGTTTTTGACCGCGTATGAATTTTTTTTCCCCCGACTGCCCCCCTCCCACTGTCACAATTAAGACAGTTCCCAAAAGTCTTTTTTTTGGGGGGAGGTGTTTTTGCCGCCTTTTCAGAGTCTCTTTTTGTGCGTAAGATTGTTAAAGCCTCTTTTCCTTATACACTTTACGCGTTTTTTGTACAAGCATTGGATGTCAATCTTGTAATAACTGTTGATTCTCGCGCGAAGGCCCTTGTCCCAATTGATGCCACATACCGCATGTGCAAGCCGACTAACCATAGGGATACTATAAGTACTATACTTCGATAAATTCACATTACGATCACCAATCACACAACAGCACTAGTCGAGTACTCATACATATCAGGGCACAAATATTCCGGGGAAATATTTAACGAGTCCATTCAGGAAAATGTTGGCCAGGATTTGGTACTATCCAATGGTTTGTCAGTTACCGTCCCTCTTCTACGAACCACAGTTTAGCTGTGATTATAAGCATTCGTTGAAACCACACACAACAACACACACACACACACACTACATCACACACACAACACACTACACCACACACACACACACACACACACCACACACACTACGCAAACGCCACACACATCACACACACACACACACACACACACACACTCACACGTTAGGTAATTTCGGTTGTTCACAGATATTAAATATTTTTAGAGCAGGATATTGTCTTGTACACGTTTAGCGGGAGGTTTTCATAAAGTGGTGATTTACATGCTCGGCGGAGGAAGGGCGTGGTGTGGTTGGAACGGCGGGAACGGTGGCGGAGTCCATCTCCCGGCCATATGCGCGATACTCCAGCAAAATTCGAGAGGGTTTACAACACTGTACACTGTCAAGGCTCCCATACACGATCAATGTTTCGTCAATTAATTGGATGTCAATTAATTAATATCGAGAGTAATTGAACGAAAAAAGTGATTTGTGGTTAGGGCCATTAACACCTCGCCCCCCCCCACGAGACCTTTTGGTGTGGCACAAACTTTTCGACAAAGAACTCTTGATCCTTATTGCTCTTACTGAAAAAGAAAATAATAATTTCTTGGACTTATGGCGATGGATGGCCTGCGTCATTAAAGCCAGAACATAGTCTTGGTGAAGTTTTCCTTTACAAGTTTTCGGTTGAAACAGCCAGACCTGTCACTGCAGTGTATGGATCTCCATTTATAGTTCAGTTAATCAACATCAAACGGCTAACTGCTCCTACACATTCCACAGAAGTGCGCGCTTATCAGTCTGGACAGTAGCTTGGGCCTTCTGTCTTGTTCGTATGGTCAGGAGCTGCATGCAAAATTGGAGGGAGGGGAGGTGCAGGGCTGCCGCCCCTATTTTGGAAGTATATTGAAAATAAGCTGTGGATTTTACCGCGTGTTTTTAAACTAAAAAAACTTCCCTCCTATTGTTGTTAATTTGAATGTATTTTATCATTTTTGGCTGGCCCAGAAAAAGACTTTTGGTTTGTCGTCGGCCCACTGCCTCCTTCCCCACCCCCCCCCCCCCGTTTGTCGGCATGCTGTTTACTTGTTAATGTGGCTAGTAAATTTTGGGGGGGATCAGACAAAATTTTACCCCGATTTTTCGCCCCTCGTAAGATTCTACCCTGGGCGCCGCCCCTACGCGATGATCTATTTCTGGAATCGATTCTTGATGTCTGTGTGCCTACAAGTTCGATATATCGTGTAAAGAGGCATAATGGAGGTGATAAAGTCTAATAAAGGAGGGGTATTTGACGACGGTAATATGAACAGTTTGAAGAAAAGTACATACGCGCTACAGAGGGGGGGGTGTTTGAGTTGTTCATACACCCACCTTTTCCCGCGTGAATCACCCCTTTTTTCACGAAATCACCCCCCCCCCTTTTTTTCCATCAAAGCGAGGGTGTTTGAAATGTGAAATCACATGGAAACATGAAATGAAATGTTGATTTTTTATTTTGGAGCTTGGATTTGCTGAGAAAACAAAATTTCGTAATCCCCCGCGCCCTCCCCCCCAAGCGAGTATTCGGGCGGCTTGGTGCGTGGACGCGATAAAGTTTGGACTGGGATTTTGGAGGAGAATATTATTTTTGGTTGACTACCCCCCCCCCCCCCCCCGCCTGGAGCGAGTTTTTTCGGGATGGAGGTGGCCAGGGGAAAAATATTTTGGGCGCTCGTTTGGGATTTGCTGGAGTGAGAAAATATTAAGAATCAGTCCCTCACTCTCTCTCGCTCAAACATCCGCCCCGCCCCTTTGTTGCCACGGGTGATACTGCACGTGTCTTTCGAGAGTATAAAAAACGGCAAGGTGAGCACACTAAACATAGGATGGTGAAAAAGATAAACAAAATTCAATACATTAATAGGATCTAAGAGAAAACCATTAGCAAAATTAGCACAAGTGCTTTGTAAAAATATTTTTTATGGACTTTTGGAACACATATGTGTTTCTCGTATGAAATGATATTTTGTCCATATCGTATCCTTTGACCCACCCTCGAGAAAAAACATTAAGGGATTAGACCGACGAAAAATGAACACTCCCACCTCATCTGCAGAGACACCGCTGGCTTGCTCACGTTTAACTTCTAATTTCCTGAAGGTTATTACAATTAGGTGAAATATTAGATCTCAAACAACATGTCGCGTATAGGGGAGAATTTGAAGTTTCCGTCAGGAGTCCGCAGCTATCAGTGCTGTCTTCCTGTATCATAGAAGCTTGATTTTTTCTAAAATATATTACACATGCTTCCTTGTTGTTCTAGTCATAGTTATTTTTTTTAGAATACAATTTACTTTGAATCTCATTCGATTTTCAATAAAAATAGTTGAGATATTTTGATATTGTATCCTCTCTTACTGACGTTAATATCAGTTAAAACGAGGTAGAAATATGTTAGTATTATATTAAGTAAATGTAAACGTACTTATCAGTTCACTTGATTAATATATCAGTGTTGGATTTGGACATGTGTATGAATGTAGTTGTGAAATATTAACTAATCACACACAAATAAGATACAATGGATAATAGTATTCGAACTAATTTGTGTTGGTGTAGCTGTGCTGTGCATTTATGCAGTGTCAATGATGCATGTTGTTCGCAAAGCTCTTTTTTCTAATATTTTATATAAAAACTGTGACATTTTTACGTAGCACTACTGCAACATTATTACCGAACTGACTATTTTCTCTCCATGCCACATTGCTCCTTTGTGGCATTTATTGACGATATACACTAGTATTTATTTTCATGTACATTTTTATGTGCTCATCTGAATTTATATATCTCCACTAGGATAGCATTATTTTATCCTCATGTACATTTTACCTCTGACATTATTTACCTCTGACTTTTTTACCTGTACTTTGACATTTGTTACACTCTACATTTTTAGTTACCTTGCACACTTATGCATCTGATTGCATCAGGTTTCTATTCCGTTTGACGTGTATATTAGCTCCTACTGAATATATTTATGTAGTCATCTCAGACGATTAACATACACGTACTGACATTAGTCTCTATTTGCAGCTAGCACCATTTTTGATACTCGTGACAAGTTGTACGCTACATCAGACATCTCAGTTTACCTCATGACTATCTTGTTATCACTCTCGAGTGACGATATATTATACTGCTAGATGCATTATTTATCTACATTTTAGATCACATATCTGTTACTCGGCTTTGAGCTTATAATACCGCATGTCTATTATTATCATCATAGAACTTTGATCAGGCCTCTGTTGCTTCTCTTTGCTACGTCTCAGTATTAAACTCTTGAATTTTTACATGACTCTGACATATTCAGCTAAACTGGAACTCGTCATATACTGGATAATGTTTTTGACGCTCAATGACATGGTTTTACCTTCGACTATTAGTTAGCCTCTGACATTTTTACCTCTGACATTTTTACCCTGACATTATTACCTCTGACATTTTTACCTCTGACATTTTTACCTCTGACATTTTTACCTCTGACATTTTTACCGCTGACATTTTTACCTCTGACATTTTTACCTCTGACAATTTAACCTCTGACATTCTTTCCTCTGACATTTTTACCTCTGACATTATTACCTCTGACATTTTTACCTCTGACATTTTTACACCGAGCCTTTTTTTCGTCAGCCTGGCACTAGGTGCTTGACGAAAAAAAAATCGTCGATAGAGACACCACAGCAGGATGAGATTTTCTTCGTCAGTCTGACGAAAGAAAATTCGTCTTGGACCAGACTATGACGAATGCATATTGATCGATAGAGACACCAGCTGGACGATTTTTTTTTTTGTTAGCTTGACGAGTTTTTGTTTACAGTGCAAAGTACATGATATTTTTTAATCCTTGTAACTATAGTCGAGTAATTTGACATATATTTGGAAGAAATTAGACCAAGTTAAAAATTTGACCCAGTTTGACCCCTCCCCTGACCCCTACTAAGGAAGGTTTAATTTGACCAAAATTCTGTCAAAAAATTTCCCGGCATGTAACAACTTTAAAACAATCACTAATTTAATTTCGTCAAAATGTGACTTAAGTACATCTTATTCTATACTCTTCAAATTGAATTAAAACTAGATTTGAATTCGTCACTGAGACGAATTAGGTGATCCGCGTGTCATCTTAAACTCTAGTCACCGGATATGGACTAAACTCGATTTTCATTAACGACGGCTTAGACGTAGTCTGGCTGCCAGACGTAGTGAATAGACCAGTGAAATAAATTGTTCTACTTCGCGGCCGGCCTCTGCTTTGCAAAGGCGGAGTCTGGAATTCAGACTATCTTAGACGATGTTATAATAGTCAGGATAACAGAATGAGGCAATGTATACCAACAGGAAATTGAGGAATATGGGATTTTTTTAAAAGGTTTGACAAACACGTGTACGCATCATTCATTACGCCCGCGCTCACATGGATACGTCCAAAAGTTGATCCTTAACCTGATCTTGTCATATGCCAAATTTAGTTATATAATTTGGCACAAGTCATGAGATATTCACAAAACTCGATTTTTGACAAATGACGTCATAAAAGACGTAACGGATGATTGGGCACATTGACAAGATGTCATTTTCGAGAATGTATTGAAAAGTTAAGCTCCGGAACGCGCATTTGGTCTTACACGAGCCGAGACAGTCAGTCACTCAGCGTGAGCTATACTCGCTGTGTAAGGCATATTCAATCAATGATATTTCATTTTACCTTGGGCTTTGTAAACGAAAGATGTATCATTTTGCAGGAAAAAAATCAAAGAATTCAATCCAATGTCCATCTTTGGATTTTTTTGTGTGAAAAGAATGATGAAATAATCCATCGAAATAACGAAACAAAAAAATTCCTTAGCAACTGTTCAAAGGGTTTATTATCAATGTAAAATTATTTACCTCTCCACAATTTTGACACTAAAATGAAGGGAAATATATCCTCTTTTCAAGTAGTGACCTTTGATTCCATTATTAAACGTATTCCGGTCCAAGTTTTAAGCAAACATATCGGCATGTACTGCTGTTGAAGATGGCAATTTCGGCGTAATTATTGGGGTAGAAATTCACGCATACTAATTGGCCGGCTGCACGTGTTGTCTCGCCAGACGCGCCTATTTGGCCAATGGCGCGCGTCGCATTCACGCGCTGAGTGCATGCACACGTGGTCGCAATACGTGATAGGGTTATCGAACCCGAACTTATGAGAAAACTATGCCTGATTTCATGCTAAAATTAGTACCGTTTCCTTTCGACGAATAAATATCATTGGTACATGTACTTAATGTTGAAGATGTCTAGTTTCAGAAACCATTCGAAGATTTTTTTATATAACGCTCCAGTAATATTTGAGAGGCCATTGAGTGTGTCAACCACCCCAAAAAATGGGCGAAAATGACACAATCCCCATTGAAAATCTGAAAAGGGAGAAATTTTAAACTCAAAATTACTACCGTTTCCTCTATTAGAATAATAGTGAATTTGGTATCATCTTAAGCAAAATATTGTAATCTTTCAAAAACCGTCCGAAGATTTTTGAGAAACACTCCCCCTTTTAAGCAATCACGGCCGGAACATAAAGAAGCGCTGTTTTTGATTTTCGTTTCCCGTGTTAAACGGGATTCACAGTTCCGTACGGAGCAGATGCGCGTAAGTTTTCAATATGTTATTATTGCACATCATCATGGTAAATTGCATTTTTACAGGACATGTATATGGACTAAATGAGATTTTCTTTGATGACGTCACAGATAACGTCATAGTTATGATGACTGAAATTATATCTACACACAATAAACTATCGGAGCCGACAATAAAGACTTGAAAGTCATCTGTCTTTCTCAAGATTTATGACTGATTTTAAAATGCACGTATAGGCAATGTGTTCACGCGCACGTTGTAATGTTTTACGGATGCATACGCCCTGTCCAGTTGATAAGGAAAAGTTTCCCGAAATGGCAAATTCAGTCAAGTATCCGAAACCATAAAACACGGCCAAATTCGATCATCTCAGAGGTGCGCTTTAAAAACGCACTCCAAAAAAGCTTAAAATATCCTGAAACATATACAGACAAAATCCTATATCGATTAGAGCATTTCGAAGATTTGACGCACCTGTACGAGTCCGTCGTGACGTGTGCGCGCACGTGGCCTTGTCCAGAGGTTGACCTTGACCCGACCTTGATATGCGCCAAATTAAATTACGTAATTCGACTTCAGTCATGAGATATTGACATAAGCAGATTTTGACAAATGGCGGCATAGACGATAGATGACGTCACGAATGACTGGTGGCATTAACATGTCATTGTTGAGACCTTGTCATGATACATGATCATGGAATGTTGCAATGTTACAGGACATGTCATTCTTAAAGGGAGAAGGCTCCAGCAACTAACAGGCATAAGTTAAGAAAATATTTGAGTTCTTGCCAACCAATCAAATTGCACGTGCACCGCAGGGAGCTGACCATGCGTGACCAATGCATGCCACGCGACGTGTGTCAGCCGCACCGTGGTAGTGTATGCACTGTTTGAATTGATAAGCTCCTCCCCCTATACCTGTTTCTGCAAGTTTTGTCTTAGGGTAAAACTTACAAAGACGTAAAATAAACACAAATTAACTAATCTATAGGGCCTTGATGAAGGTGAGTATCACACAGTACCCCTTATTTAGGCTGTTTTTGTCACCATGTACCATAATTCTCACAATACTCACAATGTCATTTTTATTCTTAACTTATGCCTGTTAGCTGCTGGCGCCTTCTCCCTTTAAGATATTTGGGACAGAAGAAGAAGAAGAAGAAGAAGAAGAAGAAGAAGAAGAAGAAGAAGAAGAAGAAGAAGAAGAAGAAGAAGAAGAAGAAGAGGAGGAGGAAGAGGAGGAAGAGGAGGAAGAGGAAGAAGAGGAAGGAGGATGACAATGATGATGATGA
Organism: Eucidaris tribuloides; assembly: GCA_001188425.1. Taxonomy (NCBI): domain Eukaryota; kingdom Metazoa; phylum Echinodermata; class Echinoidea; order Cidaroida; family Cidaridae; genus Eucidaris; species Eucidaris tribuloides. Next base: position 46,128 of record JZLH01S0517738.1, read on the forward strand.
TGATGATGATGATGATGATGATGATGAAATCAATGGTGATCCGCTGCTGTTACATGTCGCAGATCACCAATGAAGGAAGCGATGAAAACCTACATCAATGCTCTATCTATATTAAACCTATTTAATCCTCGGATATGTTTTTTAGGTATTTTGTTTAGATATTTTTATTTCTATGAGATACACTGTAGTTTGATACCACACAAATCTCATTATTGTTTCAGCCCGCAAATGCATTAAATACTTTGTATTTATTTTATTGTGTTCAATAAAAAAAAAGATTTTTGATACTCCAAAAGCGTTACGCGCTTGCAACACTGCGCTTACCTACCAACCCCCCCCCCCCCGGCTGAAATAGTGGGAAGTGCTTGGGCAATGCATTGAAGTGTATTTTTCAATTTGTTCAATGTATCCTACATTTAATGAACTTTATTTTTTTTCTTACGTAAATCACCTTCTCATAAAATGTAAGATTTTTAAGACTTACTATACTGATGTAGAATACAGGAATTTTCGCTGATTTTTCATCTTTTTTCATCTAACCAATTTGACTAAATAAAATAAATCGAATACAATTTTGAATGTGAATTTATTTGTCGTGATTTTGCTTTGTTTTATTTTGTATTGTTATCGTCATTGTTTTAATACGCCTTTTATTATATTATATTCAATTATTGAAAAATTGTTATTTTTTGGAGTTGAAAACATCTTGAAAATGTAGAAAATAAAATCAAAATCAAATCAAATCACTTCTATGCTACAGGGGCAGCGGACTTTATTTTCGTTTCGGGGAGGAGCAAATCCCCAAAAGGGCACTTATACAGTATGTCAAAAGGGGCATTGGGCTCATGCAGATATTTTCACCATCAGATTTTGTGTCTGCTTGAAGTTGCTTTTTTGCGGCAATGTAACTTGAACAAAATCTTTTTGAACTGGGTTCCGATTATCAAAACATGAAATGTACACACATACTCCGCAAGCGAGCGCAGCGAGCAAGCGGTTTGAGAAAAGCTAGAAATCTTCAGTGGTAAAACTCGCGTTGTGGTTTATTGTGGAGCTAATTACAGCTCTGAAATTTTGTAGTGTTTTATTAAGTTGAAGAACGTCTGTCTAGATCAAACTTCTCTGCTTGAAGAAGCTGTTCCTTCGCGGTAATGTAACTTGAGCAAAACATTTTTGAAGGGTATTTCTGATCTATAAAACATGAAATATATCTACTCCGCGAGCGAGCGCAGTGAGCAGCAGTTCGTATTGAAAAGTTAAGCTTCTAAACGCGCATTTGGTCTTACACGAGCCGAGACAGTCAGTCACTCAGCGTGAGCTACGGTATAGTACGCGCCGTGTATCGAACGATGAACGATGTATCATTTTGCAGGAAAAAAAATCAAAGAATTCAATCCAATGTCCATCTTTGGATTTTTTTTTGTGAAAAGAATGATGACATAATCCATCGGAAATAACGAAACAAAAAAAATTCCTTAACAACTGTTCAAAGGGTTTATTATCAATGTAAAATCATTAAACTCTCCACATTAATTAAAATGAAGGGAAATATATCCTCTTTTCAAGTAGTGACCTTTGATTCCATTATTAAACGTATTCCGGTCCAAGTTTTAAGCAAAAATATCGGCATGTACTGCTGTTGAAGATGGCAATTTCGGCGTAATTATTGGGGTAGAAATTCACGCATACTGATTGGCCGGCTGCACGTGTTGTCTCGCCAGACGCGCCTATTTGGCCAATGGCGCGTGTCGCATTCACGCGCTGAGTGCATGCACACGTGGTCGCAATACGTGATAGGGTTATCGAACCCGAACTTATGAGAAAACTATGCCTGATTTCATGCTAAAATTACTACCGTTTCCTTTCGACAAATAAATATCATTGTTACATGTACTTATAGCTGAAAATGTCTAGTTTTAGAAACCGTCCGAAGATTTTTTTTATATAACGCTCCAGTAATATTTAACAGGCCATTGAGTGTGTTAACCACCCTCCAAAATGGGGGGAAATGACATTATCTCCTTTGAAAATCTGAAAAAGGGGAAATTCTAAAGTCAAAACTACTACTTTTTCCTCTATTAGAATAATAGTGAATTTGGTATCATCTTAAGCAAAACATTTTATACTTCCAAAACCGTCCAAAGATTTTTGAGAAACATTTCCTATTTTAAGCAATCACGGCCGGAACATTCATTTCCTGTGTTAAACGGGATTCTCAGCAGCCTCCGGAGCAGATGCGCGTAACTTTTCAATACATGGGAAAATTGGGAAATTTTATGTTGTTAAACTCGCTTCGTGGTCTATTTTGGAGCTAATTCCATCTCAGAATTTTTTTTGCAGTGTGTTAAAAAGATGAAGAACATCTAGATCAAACGGATCCATAAGAATCAATGAGCACACACTTTAAGGAGGGCAGAAATAATAAAATACGTAGTTTCGTTATGAATTACACTGACAGTCATGATGCACATTGCGAATACGCAAAGTTCTATCAAAGAAAAGGGAACATTCTTCTCCTTAATACGTGATTTTCTTTGTTGAAGAGAAGAAAAGATCCTTCACGAAAGACACTTTGTTATAGCTCGAAGAGAACATAAAGTAGAGCCATGTTTTCAAGGAAAAAGATTGAGAGGGCCCAATTTTTGCCATCCCCGAGGGCAATAAGGTGAGAAGCCAAATGCCCCTTTTAGGCACATAATGTGCCTCTTCGTTCAAGGTATTCTCTTGAGTCTACGATGTGCGTCAGGGGCAAAAATACATCGAATAAACAATAAAAAAAATTAAAGAAAATCACCTTCAGTGACGAATTGGCTTATTTCATAAAGTTCCACTTCACTTAGTATGGGTGCAAACCAAAAGAAGGCAAAGGTAACTTAGAAAAATGGCATTATTTGACTTTACGTGAAATGGGAGGGGGTAGTGGGCCTGGGCAAACAGTAGAAGTGCCAAATTTTACTATCCCATGAGGGCATTGATATGAGATGCAATGCCCCTTTTCTGCACTAAATATTCATTGAACATAATTTACCTAATAACGTCTTCTCTGTACTGAATACATCTACGCGCCCCGACAGGGGAAAACAAGAAAGAAGATGAATTAAATGAAACTATAACGTAATAATAAAAGAGAATCACTTTCATTAACAAAATTGACTAGATTTATTTTAACGTGTCATTTCACAAAGGGCACATTTTATTTTGAAAAAAGGGACTTTTTTTCCTTCCAATTTTTTTTTTTTTTTTGGGGGGGGGGCAAGTTTCCACGCCGCCCCTGCTCCTATGTGATTAGCCTTAGGAATGAAAACTTTTTTTTACAGAGTGACGTGATCTATCAGGTTCAAAGAAGAGATCCAAGACCCGATGTTAAAGGTATTGGCTAACATTTACCACAGTTAAAAAAAATCTGAGCTATATGATTCCCCATACTACCATTGTCTTTGATAAGGTCTCAAAATGACGCCCTGAAAAAAATTGTATTTTAAAATGATTATTTAGTGCTTTAAAAAAATGAAAATCGTAAGTTGATCGGATTCACCTGCCCATTTTCTTCCATAGACTTACTGTGTGTACACCTACGCTATTTAAACTCGCCCCGAGTTTTACTTGTTTATTCATGCATAACTTGCCATTGGCAGTGTAACTTTTCAAACTTTTTTTATTGTAGGGTGTTTATTTGTCCATATGAACACTACTATGTAGTTCAGATATCAAAATTTGACAATTTTTTTAAATTGAAGCTCCACAATGTTAGCCTATTACTTTAAATCTAAAATGTACAGGTAGCGGTATCCTAAATAATATATGCCGTACATTGTATGCACGACCTGTTTACTACGCGAAGCAGCGGTCCCTACAGCCGAAGTCCCACTAAAACTCTGATTTAATGCTTGATTATGCCATTTATATATCTTGTTGTGCCTTCTTGGTGTAAGTTTAGTTAAATACAATGTCTGCAGATTTACTGAGTGAAATTCGAGGTATTTTTGGCAGTTTTTAGCATTTGGAGGATGAATTTTGATGACCACCTTTTCACAGCATTTCATGGCTGTGTGCTTTGGTGGGGCAAAGGTTATCAGGACTGTTCTACTTCAAAGGAGGGTAGCAAAAAGTTGATTGGCAAACAGGGTGTAAATTGAAAATAAGATGAAATTATTTTTATTGGTACACAACATATTACAAAAACAAGGTCTGGCGTAATCTCAAATTTGTCGAAAAAGGGCCAAAGTCGAAAAAAAATATCACATATCTCTGTGGGCCATTAATAAAGACCGCTACCTGCAGGCCGATTCCGTCCTAACAAGATGGTCATTTTTACAACAATTTTTAATCTGCTGTCCAAACAAATGGGGAAGAAGATTTTATTTAGAGTATGTTATGGTAGCAGAAGACTGTCCAAACAAATGGGGAAGAAGATTTAATTTAGAGTATGTTATGGTAGCAGAAGACTTTTATAATAATATGACATTACTAGCAATTTACTTCATTTTTCTATGAAATAAAACGAAAATAGTTGTGGAATATGCTTAACGTTTCATCCATGCAACCCTACTACAATGAGGGAATCTTAAATAAACATTTTTAAAGACCTGCCCATAAGTATTTTGCACGAATTTTACTCCTTATCTGTCGACAAAAATATATTTTCATCTTCTTCCTTTACCAATAGCAACACAAATGACTTTGCATGCGATTCTGAAAGAATTAGGTTCACCTTCCCAACAGACATCTCTGAATTTTTCTTCTTCAAATTGATACAATTGCTCAGAAAATTCCAGGAAAGAATGAATGGATGCAGAGTTTAAGTCACTAAAGGCAGTGGATCTCTATTACGTTCCCAAAAGTACTATTGTGTAAATACAGTGGTATATAGAAGAAAATACCATATAAGGAACACGAAAGTCAAATTAGTTTTGTTGGGATTATGGTGACTGTGAGATTTATTGGAACTGAATTGATGTATAGCTTATACCAGACCTTTCTACATGATAATGTTATATGCGTTGGTCTCATGCCGATTACTGAAATAATACGAAATATTGAAATAATGCTACTGAATTCAGTGCGCATGAAACGCGTATTAAACTGCAATTAAATTTAGTGCACAAGGGCGCCGGAAGCGGGGGGGGGGGAGCAGAGGGGGCACTTGCCCCCCCCCCAACTAAAATTTTGGAGGGGCAAAACCAGTTTTTGCCCCCCAATGTGCCCCCCTGAAAGGTAAAAAATAATTAAGCAATTACAGTATTAAAGACTAAAATTAGCAATAAAGGCAATTTTCTTGTATAAAAATTGTCAATTTCATAACTGAAAAATTTTCGCCCCTCACGGGGCACTTACACTTCTAAGTAAATTTAGTGTATATAAATTATGGTGGCCTCTCGTTCTTCGACGAGTGTGCCGCCCGTGAAACATACCGATAGTAAACCTTTTCATTTTCCTCTTTCTTCTAAGTTTTCTAGCAATATAAGAATATTTTCAGGTTATTTTTCATATGTTTCCAAAGGATATTGCATGACAAATGTGATTTCTGTTATTTAAATATAGCGTAATACAAAAATTAATTGATCAGACGTGAAAATCTGTATACAATGTGAAGCGCTCGCTCGCTTTGCTCGTACTGAGTAAAATGAATAGTTTTCATAAGTTATAAATTATGTTTATTCCCTAGAAATTTGTTTTTAAATGCTCTATAAACGCGACTGCTACACTCTATACGAAAAGTCCCTTTTTATAAAATATACCTTTAAAATATGTGTTTACCATGCCTAGAATCACGCCTTTTCTATGTCTATTTTCAAAAATTTCCTCCCCCCGCTCGGTTAATTCGCTCTCTCGCATCCAATCTCCAGTGAAAAATATGTATTTACCATGCCTAGAATAAAACGTCTTTGCTATGCGTATTTTCAAAAAGTTCCCCTTTGGGATCGATACCACCCTCACATAGTATGACTACTAAATTACAGTTTGTCACATACTTCCTGTACGTCTTTTTGAAAACCTGACTACACAATCCCCAATTATCTTTATAAAATATACCTTTAAAATATGTATTAACCATGCCTAGAATCACGTCTTTTCTATGTGTATTTTCAAAAAGTTCCAATCGTGGGAGGGGGTATCCCCTTCACACCTCCAGGTCGCTTCGTTTCCCTGGAAGTATGACTACCCAATAACAGTTTTTCACATATTTCCTCTACATCTTCTTGAAAAAAAAACTGACTACAATGATTATCCCTAATAAATTCAGAAGTATACCTTTAAAATATGTATTTACCATGCCTAGAATCGCGTCTTTTCTATGCGTATTTTCAAAAAGTTCCTACCGTGGGAGGGGGTATCCCGTCAAGCCCCTAGTAGACCCCCTAAAATTTCTGCTCTACAACCGCCCCTGCCCACACCCTCCCCTAGCCCGCTCGGTTGCTTCGCTCCCTCGCCGAGGAACTCATACTGTCACATTAATGTGCCCCATCGAGATTTTGCCCCTCCAAAACTAAAAGTGATCCGGCGCGCCTGTTAGTGCATCTTACAAATTGTACAAAGTTACTGATCTTCAGATTTACAGACCATGCCCTTCACAAGTGGGCTGCACAAGAGAACCAGAAACTTTGGATATATCCACGTGTTAGTGAATACCATTGGGATTCCTTGATTGGCGAAGAAGCAGAGCAACCGAGCGGGGGAGCGTCTGGGAGGATGGTTCCTTCTCTCCAAGGTGGGGAATTTTCAAAACATGAGTGCCTCGAAATTGCCTTTTAGAGTATATTCTCAAACTACACCGATTCGCATTTCCTCCCATATATATTTGATTTAAATTGTAATGCCTCATGCACGAATGTACCCAATCTGATCTGATCTGCATGGCACCAATACCAAATCATACAGAAATAAGTTCCTTGACCACTGACTTTTGATCTTTCAACTGAGATATCTAATTTGGTCATCGGTCGTCCATGCTACATATCTGACCCACGTTCCATTAAAATCCTACAAATCATCACGATAAGGAGCCCTAAATCAGGCATGTATGAGGCCTCGTGGCCTTTGACCTGTCAACTTCGAAATTTAATAAGTTCATTCATTGGAGCTTACTTGACAGTTACATTGAAATCGGATCAGCCGTTCTTGGGTGATGGTAACAAGACCAATGCGATCTCGTGGCCTTTGACCTTTCAACTCTAAAATCTAATCACTTTATCGGTGGGTCATACTACATAACTTGACCCAAGTTACATTGAAATCATATGGGCAATATTTTGGAGTTATCGCGGTAATGAGCCCACATCAGACATGTATTAGGCCTGGTGTCAACCTTTGACATCAACGGGTAACGGAGGGACGGACGGACAACTGAGTGCGGAGACCAAAAAATCTTAATGTACGAAAAGTAGAAATCTGTTTCCCTTTAAAATATTATGTTTCTTTTGAATCAAGAGTTGCAAAATTGATACTACGGATTGTCATATAGAGGCCAGATGTCTTTATTAAAGCCCAAGTTTAGTTTTGGGGATTTTTTGTTATTTGAAATCTTTATGCCCCAATGTCATAACCCTGCAATAATAGATTCTGAATGTCTTTAGTTTTTTTTAATTAATTAATGAAAAATCTCGTGGGAATACTCCAAAAAGTTTACAATACTCATAGCAATCTAAAGCGGTGTTAAAACGGCTTTAAGCGTTACAATGTTTGGTACTCTCCTGAAGAGCAGACTGAGGCTCTTCAGAATGGAAAGGGCGGGAAGGTTGGAGGTATAATCGGTATAACCTGTTTAACCCTGTTGGATGCGTATATGTAAATGATGGTCAAAATAGTCGGGTTCCCCCGGGCCCCCCACATTTTTCATTAATTAATTAAAAAAACCAGCAAGACAAAAAAGTTATATGAAGGTTAGTACCATTCATCTGAAGAGCCGAATCTCTCTTCAGATGTGAGGTATAACACATGACCTTAATGCTTTTTTAACCATTTAGGCATGCCTATTTAATGTAAACATTTTGGTGGAGTGTTCCACGATGTGTTTCATTAATTAATTTTAAAAACTACAACATTCAGAATCTATTATTGCATGAGGCTTATGACTTCTGGGCATAAGCTTCGCACAATAACAAAGCACACCACTTCCCCAAACTAACTTGGGCTTAACAGGAACCAATTTTTGCTTTCACTAATCGTTTGCTCGCGGGTGGGGGTAGTTCCCGGACCATTACAATCACCCCTACCCACCCCAACCCCTAACCCCACCCCCCCCCCCCTAAAAAAAATATGATAATGAATTAAAATAAGTGAGGTGGAATGTGTATTAACAGGCTCGCTTAATCTGTGATGGTGCTACAGTGTAAGCAATTCATCAAAAAGGTAATCACTTGTGCTAACATCGGGGTTTGTTTGTTTGTTTGTTTGTTTGTTTGTTTGTTTGTTTGTTGCTTGGTTGGTTTAATGCAGTGATCAGTGGCTAAAAGGTAAATGACATGATTGGGGTAGTCCTCAACTTGGGGTAAAAACTATTCTAGAGTCAAGTAAACTATGCAGGGATTCTACTGTAAAAAAATTGTTGTCAAAGTTGATTCATTTTAAAATAATGTCAATCAGTATGCGTTGTAACAGACAAATTTGTAGTGTAGCCTTCTACCGGAGGATTAGATTTATTGTGCCCCGATAAAATTAAACGGCTGGTCTGTTCAGCTTGATTCTCCCTAAGAAAACAAACTCAAGACAAATCCTTCCAGCCAGGAGATCCACTCCAGCTGTTGTACATTTGGTGTATCTTTCAACCAGTTTAGTTCTAAAGGCATTTGTTTTATTTCTCCCAATCATGTCACTGAGCTTTAATGTCAATCTTACCATCATCCATCTTTTTTCTTGTTTGTCTGCACCTGTCGCCGGTGACGAATTCTTGCACTTTGAACGAAAAAGGAATTGTGAAAGAAAAAAAAACCTCATTTTAAACAAGATTGCAGTCATATAATTTCAACAGAACACGAGCTTGGCGCTGCATGAAATGTTAATAAAGATCGATCACTGTCCTGTCAGAATTGAATATGCACAGCAGCGGCTTTACTTTACTCCTAAGGAGCAAGAGTGTACGGCCTTTTAACCACAAAGTGTAGCACAATTTATCAGGGATAAATATTTCTGCGGGTTCTTTCATTATTGTTTTCATACTTTAATTTGTTAATTAGTTTTGATATTAATTTTATTTAACACATTCTGTTTTAAAGTGTCATTGTTGATTTTCACCATCAACTGACTGCACAGAAATAATCACAACTTTTGCTTTATAAAAGTAAATTAGATGGGATGGACTTTATCAGAAAGAAAATTTATTCTGCTTTAATATGATACCAAATACACATACCTCCTAAGAAAAAAAATACCTTAAATAATTTTCTCCCAATTGGACCATTTTTTTTCTGGGACACACTGTACAACATTCATTTTTGACTTGCAGTTCGTTGCCCCCCTATGGCACTATGGAAACGCATATCCCTTAGAAAAAAAAATCCAAACTTCCTATGGTACCTGTTCTTAAGACACAATACCACAGGAATATCTTATACCACAGCTAAAACTGTGGTACTATAGCATACACTTGTGTGGTAATGTGAGCGGCTGGCTGTGGTATCCATGCGGTCATATGGAATATCCTGTGCTACATGTTTTTACCATACAGAAATACAACATATTACACAGCAGTTTCGTCGGGATTTCCATGGCCATGTGGTAACACAGCAACGGTGCTGTGGAAACTCGATATAGTGATTTGGTAACTGATATGTACACCGTGTCCCCAAAAATGTCCCTCTGACATACTACTAAATTAAATCCAAAATCAAGTATATTTCTACATTTGGTGTTCAGATTCAGAAAGCCCATTTTATTTTCTAACTTTTGTGAAAGTTTCATTGGTCTCGCTTCATTGGATTTGAATACACAGTCTATTATGTAACAGCAGTGCTTTTCAGCCCATTCCAAGTTTGCAATGCTACATCAATGCATCAACCTGAATGTAAATCAGGTGAAAGGACGTACAGGTGAACAATACATTTTACAAGCTGGGCATGAAAGGACAAACCATAAGTGGAACAAATTCAGTGAAAGCAAGCACGACCAGTGGAACAGAACCTTGATAAGTCTTCATTTCAAAAAGTGAATGAACAGTTGTTGAGATCATTGAAGTGAAACATGGAACGGGGTATATTATGTCTGTAATGTGCCTTTAATGGACTGAAAAACACTGCTATTACATAAGAGCCTGTGTATTCAAAACCAATGAAGCGATACCTTTGAAATTTTCACAGGAATTACAAAAGTAAAATGGACGTTTTAAATATGTAAACCTATTTGAGATACTTGAATTTAGTAATTATTTCTGGTCTGTGAGAGGGACTTTTTTTCTGGGTAACGATGTACTGGTACTGTGGAATTTTGATAGTGGTAATGCTGTGATAATTGGTATGTGATGACGACGACGACGACGACGACGATGATGATGATGATGATGATGATTATTATTATTATTAGTCATTCTTAATTTGTAGAAACTATTGATTTGAAATTAAACAGTAGGTATATCAAATGAAACGACAAAGGCTGAGACAGAATACATTGGTTAGATTATTCATTAGTTTACTAAAAAAAATCGGTATAATACAGAGAAAAACAAGAAAAAACAGAGAGTTATTATTAATCTTTATTTATGGAAAAAATGTGTATTTGTATAAACTAGTTTAAAAAAAAGTTATATTATTATGTTGATTACATGTTATTGTGATGATCGGGCTGATATGATTCAATAAAAGACCAGATTTGGTTGTTTTTACAAAAAAAATAGTTTCAGAAGAATTAGGATAAGGTTTATTCTATTTTTTTGTGGACACTTTTGTTAAAATTGCGTGGTATTCTTGTGGTATCATGTGGTATTCTTGTGGTAATTCTGTCGTATTCTTATGATAATTATATGGTAATGTCCCGTGGTTTTGTCCCAAATCAAGAATTGCCACAGGACTTTCCTTAGGAATTCCCCAGGAATTGCAACATGAATTCATCCAGAAATTCCCACACGGATTGCCACAGGAATTGCCGCAGGAATTACCACAGGTATTCCTACAGGAATTCCTCCAAGGATTCCTGCACGAATTCCTCCAAGGATTCCTGCACGAATTCCGGCACGAATTCCCACAGGGATATCCTGTAGTAGATTCCTGAGGTAATTGTTGTGGTAATTTTGCATTGTATAAACAACAGGGAATTTAAAACTAGCACCCTGGATAAATAGAATTGAATACTAAACACAACAAAAAAAGTAACTACCCCCTTTTTAAAATACTATAATTCTATATAAAAGAACGATTGTGAACAAAATAATTTGGCAAGGGTGTTTCTTCACTAATTGACTAAATTCTGTGTGAAAATGTGGTTGATTCATTAAGTCATGCATGAGTGAGCACATATTAAAGGTAAAAAATGTCACTTTTCAAAAGTCACAAGGGTCATTTTGGGGGATTTTTTATGCAGGATTTTGACAAATTATGTTTCTGGTGAATGATTAATCACTATTTATGTTAATCATCTATCGTTTGATCCCCTTATACCTTTTTTGGCATTTTTGGCATATTTTATGCTTCAGTGAGCTCCATTTAAAAAATTTCCACCATTTCTCAGTTTTGAAATTGTAAAATCCATTAAAGTTGATATTCATAGGAAATTAAATTCAACAAATTTAGTTTACTTTATAATTTAATGAGTTATCTAAACATTTTATCCAGCTAACATGCCATGAAAGTGTCAGCTTCGGGTTTTATGAAAATAAAATTGCGATAAATTGACCCTCTCCCATCTCCGAAACCGGCTACAGGAAAGGGCCTTTTGTGTGACGTCACACCCGGGTATACGCTACACGCAGCTCACGCGACGGACTGCGATAAAGCATACAGTTCATAAGTGTGTGTCAGCTCCATATCTCAAAACGGCTTAATATTGTTTTAATTGTTAATGTCTGACATACATTTGTCCTCTCCGTGGTAAAAGATATCCTGATGTCATTAATTTATGTCAATATTGCACGGTTGGAGGACAACTCCCGCCCCGAAAAATTCGTGTTTAATCTCAACCGTGTGCGCGAGAGCTGTAGGCCCCTATTCATGAAATAGCTTGAAAACAAACCCCGGACACCCTGAACTTAGAAATTGTGTTCGAGAACTTATTACAACGTTACTTATTGTAGAATATAATGTTTGCAGGTAGAATTTCTCTGAACATAAAAGAGTCTAAGTCAAACTGCGCGTGTAATTTAGATTCTAACTACTTTTGTTTTGGCTTTGTTAAACTGCACGCGCAGGTAATGTAAAATCCGCCAGCTATTGATCTGATAGACCAGGCCCCGCGTCCGCCACGCTGGTGGGCGAGCTCATGCTGCAGCCGAGCAGCTAAGCCCAGCTGCTAAAGAGCCTTATACCGGCCCCAACCTGCATTACTCGCGCATTGAATCGTAAGCCCCAGCAGAATCGCCACGACTCATATTCGCAGCTCGTCTGGAAATGATACGAAGTTTTACGGCAGCTGATTGGTCTATTTTTCTTATTATATGATATTCGTAATGATAATTAATTATATCAACTGCATTCTTCCATGTGGAAAGAGGTAAAGTCTCCATCTGATAATGTAAAAGTGCAAATCGCCGGCCGTCGGAACATCTGACCTCCAAGAGTAGCGCAATAAATACAGCCGTAGTTACACCTTGGAGGTCGTCCCCCTTTCAGCGTTTTTTCCTCCAAACAATGAATTCGTAGAACATTGTAGAACATTAAGTTAATAATAGAGACGTAATTGCAAACGATGAGTATTAGGCCTATCTTTTATTTTCATAAGGAGAATAACACACAAGTTCAGGTTGTCTTTCCAGCCAATACCATAGAGCTACGTACCCGAAGTTGCCCGCCGCAAGTCCACGAACCCGTCTCTTACGTCACAGCTTAAAGGCCGTTTTTCGGACAGCAAACGAGCAAATTAGGGTCCCGAGGTTGGGTGATGTTTTTTCACCCTAATTTCGCTTTTATGGAAGGGTTAATTACTGAGATGACATTCAAGTTCATTGTATGGCTTATAAGCTCTCTGTAGATATTATGATCGTCATATTTATGTTCTTTCTATAAATGTCTCCTTAAGTTAATTGCAAAAATTTGAAATCCGACATTTTTCAGCAAAATGTATCTTTACATGTTGTAAAAATAAGAGGTGTAACCATGCTATGGTTGAGTGGAACACTTTATGAATAAAGCAAAACATTCATTATTTACGCATTATTTTGGCATAAAGAGATGACTCCTGTGACTTTGAAAATGACATTTTTCACCTTTAATGCAAGCTCACTCATGCATGACCCTGTACGGATCAATCACATTTTCACACAAAAGTTAGTCAATGAGTGTAGAAACACTCTGACCAAATAATTTTGCACAAAACTTGTTTTTGTTAAAAAGTTATGGTATGTTGAAAAAAGGGGGTAGGTACTTTTTGTGTTGTTTTAAACTGGTATCTATAGCTGAGTGACACGACGGTGTTGAATTTCGTTAACCCATTTTTTTTTTCAGACTACATGGGCCTAAAGAACACATAGAACACTATTAAAAGCAGTGAGAATTGTTTTACTCATGGCGATCATTGGCAAATTACCAGTGAATTATCAAACAGCATCTTTCCGTTTTTTACATTAAATCTGATAATTATAATATTTGACTGTAAAAATAATATTTACCTAAAGTATACCAACAGTAATTTACTAGAAACACAGCTAACAAAGTGTTACTGTAAGCCTTTTACAGTAATTGCATACAATTCATTTACCTGAAAAACAAAATCTGCAAAATGCTAACACATAAGCATATTCTCAGAACGCAAAACACATGGGCAAATATGAATATAAAATTGACATAATTATTACGTCAAAATAGTTTTACATGTTGCACTAAATACGGCAATTATCTTGCTTTTATTATAGTTAAGCAATCTATATAAAAACTGTAACTGGTTATCTTACCTCACGCCTCTTTGCTTTATTAGAACGACGAATAGGCGAGCAGTGCCCTGACACGAACAACTGAAATCAGAGGTTTCAGTGTACTATTATCGTTATTAAAGTTATGGCCTAGACAGTTTGGATATTGCAAGCCGTGCCCCATGCTCTACTGAGAAATATTGTTGTTGCTAGCAGGTAAATCCGGGTCAGTTTTTCCGCATTGTGATCATTTTAAACACCTTTTCATGAACCGTAAAATTGAAACAAGAATAGAGTTTAACCACCGTGGCCCCGCACTGGCCCATTTCATTATCCTCAGTGAAATATGCCAGGGGCGTTTTGGGTGTTCAAACAACTCAAACATTCCCCCTTTTTTGACAGAAATACCCGACTTTTTATTATTGAAAACCACCCCCCCCCCCTCCCTTTAGCCGTGGAAGCGTGAGCCGTAGGAAACTGTTTTCGATTAAAAACATTTCGGGGACCGAAGATTTTGTAAAAGATTGGACCTAGGTTTTGGCCCCGAATGAATATCCCCCCCCCCCCCGGTTGCAAATCCTGCGTACGCCTATGGTGACAATTGACCGTAAATTTGTTCAGAACACGGTTAGCCATTGACTTACGACTGATATCAATCGTAAGATCGATTGTAACTCTTTATGGTCGGGATAAATATCTGCAAACTCAAAATTTACCTTAGTGGTGATACCGCGTTAATTCGTTGACCTTAAATCGCGTGTTCGCAGCAAAAGGATAATGATCACCCGGATCACCACAAGCTTTGCACGACGTTCTCGTCCATATTCCAGTTTATTATTGGCCATTAGTGATATTCTGAGAAAATTTTGGGTATAAGTAAAGGCGGGAAGTTTGAGAATTTGAAAAATGTAAAAAATTATTTGCATCCCCCCCGAGCAGAGCAAAACATCACTCATGCCTTTATTAGGCTATTTATGAAGGGCATTATGAAATCAGAAGGGCAATAATTACCTAGAACCTGTAAAATACACAAAACAAATTTGCAATTTAGCGTATGTTCAATGCTAGGATTTTTTTCTCTGCCTTTATTAAGGTGATGAATTTTTGAAAATTCTTGGAATCATTTCAAATTGGTAACACTGCATTGTTCTGTAAGGGGTCAACCTTCGATTTGTTTTGATCACAAAATGTTATTCAAGTTTCATTTTATCACAAGAATCATTTTCTTCATCTCTATTCTCCGCATGCAGAACTCCAACCCTAAATACCTCTTAAGCCGAAGATTCTCCCGCCGAGAACTCCTAGTAAACGGGAGACTCTGACTCAATGTGTGCGTAGCCCACATTACCAGCACAAAATTCCAGTGGCCGGAGACCATTTTTTTTGTGTGTTTTAGGAGCTCTCTGATGCTATCTTCGGCTTATTCAAAACATATGACAACACTAAATGAGGTCAAATCCACCGATTCACGTTTATTTCTTTTCAAAAAGGTAGTTGGGAGGGAGAAAAAAATGAGAAACACAGCTAGGGCGGGAGAGATTAAAACGTCAAGCGGGAGGGCGCGAAATTTTGTGAAAACGGACGGAAAGTGGGAGATCTCTCGCCAAAAACGGGAGAGTTGGAGACTCTGCGCATGTTCAGACCAGGGGCGGCGCTACAGGGTGCACAGGTTGTTGAAATTCATGGGTTTCTTGCAACGTATTTCACGATTTTTTTTACTATAGTCCCCCCCCCCCTCCCCTTACCGAGTTCTTGCCCTCCCTAAAATTTTGCCCTGGCGCCGCCCCTGGTTCAGACTAACGCATCTTAACAGGATTTCCATTTGAAGTAAATGTTAGTCTATGCATACACTTGCAAGAAAGTGAAAATTAGGGTGATATTATTTTGCACAAAATTAATGGAACGTTTCTCAAGGTGAATGTCAGAATGTCCCTAAATTTGTTTTGATCTTTGGAGTTTGTCAAAATATCATACCTTTATTATCATTATTCCGATTTTAAAGCATTTTGTTATGATCGTTGGATATCCCTTTAACTATTTTAACATTTGAAAAAGGCTCCGCAACCTCCGTATGTGAAATACTGAGACTGATATTAAAGGGGGTAGATAACAATGAACCGAACTGTCTACTTTAGCTTTGAAGAATGACGCAATCATTCTTCTTTCATTCACTGATTTATTTACCAGCGTTCGGTATTTTAGTATTTCCCCGACACGTAAATTCCGTTTAAATCCGTACAAACTGATGAAAAGAATCGGCAACAGATCGTGAAGAAATACACTCCACAAATATTCCATACCTGAAAAGCAATGCCGGTGTCGTAGCCGAATTGGTCCGCCCGCCGTATACGCCCGGGCACACGGCCGACGTGCGGTGTTTATGTGGTAAAACCACGGAGTCCGTAGGCGGGCACGCGTGGGGCGTACTTTCGTTCGTAGCTTTCTCTGGCCCCCTTTTCCTCTCCCAGTTCCGCGATACGTCCTTGGCAGGACAACCTCATCTTTTCTTTGGGTCCATGATAGAATAAGAAATCATTAGAAATGGTCTACTTATCATTGAATTTCAGAAAAGATCTCGCGATTGCATTACCTATGAACGAGGGTCGGCTGCGTGTGTGTGTGTGTGTGTGTGTGTGTGTGTGTGTGTGTGTGTGTGTGTGTGTGTGTGTGTGTGTGTGTGTGTGTGTGTGTGTGTGTGTGTGTGTGTGTGTGTGTGTGTGTGTGTGTGTGTGTGTGTGTGTGTGTGTGTGTGTGTGTGTGTGTGTGTGTGTGTGTGTGTGTGTGTGTGTGTGTGTGTGTGTGTGTGTGTGTGTGTGTGTGTGTGTGTGTGTTTTTACGGACTCCGTGCTTGTACTTTACACGTGCGTATATCTGGGCGCAGGGGCGTGAACGGCGGGCGGACCGATTCGGCTACCACACCGGATGGACTGAGAGTTACTATAAATATGAAGTTATGTAGCTTTTTGTTCATTCCGGGTCAGTGATTACACGTATGGGCTTCAATGCTTTCAAAGAATTTACAAACTAGGATATAATAACACGGGATCCAATGGTCCAGAATTTATCTCTCAGGGATAATTGCTGCTGCTACTACTACTACTACTGCTGCTACTACTACCACTACTTTAACCACCACTACTACAGTACTACTAAAACTACTACTGCTTCTGTTATTATATGCATGTCGTTACTAATTACTAATTATTTATTAGTAGTAGTAGAAGTAGTAGTAGTAGTAGTAGTAGTAGTACTATTATTACTAATATTATTAATATTATTATTATCATCATCATTATCATTTGTAGTA
>JZLH01S0517739.1:3361-14486 GCA_001188425.1 Eucidaris tribuloides
AACACACACACACACACACACACACACACACACACACACACACACACACACACACACACACACACACACACACACACACACACACACACACACACACACACACACACACACACACACACACACACACACACACACACACGACGCCGCGCACACACACACACACACACACACACACACACACACACACACACACACACACACACCACACACACACACACACACACACACACACACACACACAACACACACACACACGCACGCACACACACACACACACACACACACAAACAAACACACGAATATATCTATATTTATTTATTTTGATTATCTTGTGCTATTAATATTTACCTTATTAATCATCTCTCATAGTTTTTTTCTGGAAGGAAAATAAATAAGGCATCCAAGCTTTTAACTAAATATTAATAACAATAATAATATATTTTCATCATATCTTTGTACGCTATGTGCGCTATGCAGGTCAAATACTTTGTGGAAGTGCGGGAAATTTGGCAAGTACACTTCTAGAAGGTACAATTGAGAGTAAAAGAGCAAGCGGAAGACAGGAAACTGAATGGACTGATGACATCAAGAGATGGAGCTCAACAGCGTCTTACGGGGAAGCGAAGAGAGCTGGAGAGAATCGAGTCAGATAGAGAAACATGGTGGACAACCTTCGTGTCGAAGATGGCACATGATGATGATGATCTCTGTACAGAAAAAATGTTCAAGCCGTCTAACATGATTCACGACGGTGTCTGTAAATTACCTAAAACTACCCTCACCTCTAGATGGCGCACTCTATTGTATCAACCACAGATATACTAGGAGAACAGTATATCTGTGGTAGCAACTTTGGATTCATGAGCTAAACACACACACACACACGCGCGCGCGCGCGCGCGCACGCACGCACGCACACCCACCCACACACCCACACACAACACACACACACACACATACATACACACACCACCCACATACAAACACACACACAAACTTGCTCGATTCGCTCGCTCGTGTGTGTGTGTGTGTGTGTGTGTGTGTGTCCTGCCGTAATTTGCCGTAATCATCACCAAGAACACCACCATCCACCATAATTAACATCAGCATCATCACACAACTGCTATCACTATCTCCATTCCCATTACCTAATATCATCATCACCACCATCATCATCACCACCACAACATCACCACCACCAAGACCATCATCACACAAGCACTATCACCACCAACATCATCACCACCATCATCACCACTACCATCACCATCAACATCACCACCACCAAGACCATCATCACACAAGCACTATCACCACCAACATCATCACCACCATCATCACCACTACCATCACCACCATCATCACCACCATCATCATCACTACCATCATCATCATCACCATCATCACCACCATCATCATCACTACCATTATCATCATCACCATCATCATCATCACCACCATCAACGTCACCACCACCAAAACCATCATCACACATGCACTATCACCACCACCATCATCACCACCATCATCACCACTACCATCACCACCATCATCATCATCCAAGACCATCATCACACATGCACTATCACCACCACCATCATCACCACCATCATCACCACTACCATCACCACCATCATCACCACCATCATCATCACCACCATCATCATCATCACCATCATCATCATCACCACCATCATCATCACCACCACCACCATCATCACCATCACCACCACCACCATCATCATCACCACCGTCATCATCACCACCATCATCACCACCACCACCATCATCACCACCATCATCATCACCACCACCAACATCACCACCACCAAGACAATCATCACACATGCACTATCACCACCACCATCATCACCACCATCATCATCACCACCATCATCATCACCACCATCATCATCACCACCATCATCAACACCACCATCATCATCACCACCATCATCATCACCACCATCATCACCACCATCATCATCACCACCATCATCATCATCACCATCATCACCACCACCACCATCATCATCACCACCACCATCACCACCACCAAGACCATCATCACACAACCACTATCACCATCACCATCACCATCATCACCATCACCTTCACCAATATTATCATCGTTATCGTCATCAGTAACACCACCGCCACTACCACCACCACCACCACCACCATCCTCATCATCATTACACCCCCATCCGTCTTTCAGTAACACCACCGCCACTACCACCACCACCACCACCACCACCATCCTCATCATCATTACACCCCCATCCGTCTTTCCCCGCCACCCTTCCTTTAATGACATCTTTTTATTCGGTGATTATTGTCACCCGCAACTACAATCATTTCGGCTTTCGTGGGACAAACATACACAAAATACGAACACGTAAACTCGTAACGTTTGCAAGTATTTTTTTCCAATCAAATTTATTCGCCTTTTGTACCAAGTAAAGTTATAAAAACACATTTGTCTGAATATATCGTCAAAGAACTTTACTACAGAGGAATAATAGGAGCGTTCTCCTCTAGCTCATTTGTACATTCAACCAAGATTAAATGCATCTTGACCATATTTAACACAAAGTATAACGTATACCGATCATTTCTCAAAAATTACTTTAATCTTAGATGAAAACTGAGCGAGGAAATTGTTACCGCAAAAAACAAATGAAAATGCCTGCGATGACTTACCCAAAAGCTTCAGGTACAACACAAAAGTTAACTGACACATGGACTAGGGCATACGTATGAGCGTGTAATTGCTTGAAAATTTATAGAGTGCGAAATTGTGACGTCATTCTGATTCAGAAATATGTGTGGACGGAAACCAGACGCAGTGCGTCGCAGCTGCATGTCTCTGCCAATAGGAGAGCTACAGTTGGACTGATTACCGCTATTGTCCTCATATATTTCCGAACCAGTATGACGTCACCACACCCACTTTTTTATAATATTATCAACACATCATGCTTAACATTTAAAAAAAAGTCAAGAAAATTAATCATAACCTACCCACCTCGTACGTTTATATTGCTTACGCATACATAATGAACATGGAAAGTTGAAGCAAGTTCAAATAATGCGAGTTTGGATGAGTCAAGAACGTTCCGACATGATGTAGTTCACGCAGAAGTAGAAGTTTTCATGGCATCACTTTAAAAAATGGACCCTTCTGAACCAGATGCCATTGGCATAGATGTACCAAGGAAATAGGGGGGGGGGTGTTCAAACATACCACCTTTTCGGGAAAACGCCCACCTTTAGAAAGATTTTTCCTTTCTGCTTGCCTAATTGCCTGACACCACAAAACACTGCCCTTTAAAATTTTGGGTACGCCATTGGCCATTGGTGTTTGTCTCACAAATCAAATTGACATGAAAACAATAGAGGCCACCCCCCCCCCTCGCTTACAGAACCGAAGAGAGTAATATTCCAGATTGTAATGGTGAAAAAAGAGATTCATCCGAGAGTTGCTTCTGAATCAAATTGTAACGAATTCTTCCAACATGTCTTGGATGCATGTGCCGCTCAATGTTTAGCCTAATAATTTAACATCACATGTACGTAAAATCGTGACATACCTACTCGTCTTACTAGAAAACGGGCTTAAAGGTTGATTAAACTGTCTTAGTTTTACATATTTGGAGTAAATAGATTTATGATATATGAGAGCATAGCTTGTCAGACCACCGCCACCAAGTCCAGGCAATAGGACTGCAGTTGATACAGACGACAGCTAGGGGCCTCTGCATCCTGTCGTATCTTGTAGTCGAGTGGTTACTTATTTTGAGCTGAAATGGAAGCAAGAACGGTAAAGGAAAGATGATGTTCATTTCTCGACAACTAAAATAACTGAAGATAACTTAACAGCTGTAAATGAATTTAGTGAAATGCAAAAATAGTATGATAAAAAATATGAATATGTTTTAAAAAATCTGTAAACTATCTTTATATTGGCTTTCGATTACTATAGAAAACCAGTGTTATAACCAAGACATTTTTCTCAAGTCAAGTCAAGTCGCAAGTCATTCTGTCTCAAGTCAAGTCAAGTCAAGTCAAGTTACAAGTCAAGTCAAGTCGCAAGTAATTTTTTTCACAAGTCAAGTCAAGTCACAAGTCATTTCGTCGCAAGTCAAGTCAAGTCAACAAGTCAACAACATCAAAAATTGTGCCTCAAAATAAACAACTCGGCTCAGTCTTTGCTGCAGATGAGAAAACATTAATTCAGATGGCCGGTGAATAAACGAAAGGACATCTAGTGGATGCATATGGACCAAGAATAAAGAGTTAAAAAAAATACAAACAAAAACAAAAAATACCTCACTCATAATCATGCGTACATGTATATCAGTGTTGTAACCAAGTCATTTTTTTCTCAAGTCAAGTCAAGTCACAAGTCATTGCCCCACAAGTCAAGCTCCAATCGCAAAGTCAAAAATTGGCCGACTCCGAAGCCGACAGCAGTCCAAAGTTCACCGCTCGAGTCAAACCGTCTGTAGAATAAGCAATCACAACTCGCCACCTTCGCAAAGAAGGACATTGGTGTTGATCAGACTTTTTTTTCGGAATGATTCGCTTGGCCGCTGGAAACAACAAATCAACCCGAACAATGCTGATGCATAATTCATTGCATTTGCAATCTTAAATCCTCACGTAAAATGCTTAAAAGACACAATGTACACATGTGGAGGTCAAATATTAAAAATCGTCCAAACTTTGATACTCTGAGACCCAACTAAACCGATAGAATACAAAACGTGTAATAGTTTAATCTCCAGCAAGATAATCAAACACACAGCTTGATCTTTTATTTCTCATTTTTTTTTTTTTTCTTCATTCTTTTCTTATTCTATATTCATCTATTCATCTCTAGTATGTGGGGGGGGGGGGTGGTTTTGTTTGTCTTTTTTTGTATCATGGTTACAAGGTTGGCCTTACCATAGATTCCACACCTCTTTTAAGCCCTAATTATCCTTTGAAAATATACAAATTTTTTCGAGGTTTCATTTAACCTGATCCAGACACTCATATATGAGGATTATGTATGCTCAGATTTTTTAAAACTGAATAATTGTAAATTTTGCCTATACAAAATAAGCAACGAAAACTGCATGTATTTCATATTGTCGTTTTCTCCTTCTGTAAGACAACCTCCACTGCCCACAGTCACCCGTCTAAGAGTGTCGTCGTCTCTGTGTGTTTATTTGTTTGTATGTCTGAGAAAAGTTTCACCAGCCACAAGAAGTAATATGACCAGAATAGTGCAAGAACTGTAAGTTAAAAACAAACTTTCCTCGACTAACCGCTCTTGCCTTTTCTTCAACAAAGTTAAAAATATCAACCTGAACCACTCTTTCTTCTGCCGTTGTCTGCATTCTCTCTTTCTGCTTTTCTCTTTCTCCTCTTTCTCTTCTGAAAGAACATCAACGTGACCAGAAAAATATTACTTTCACCCGTACTGACCAATAGACTTGGAAATTGAATAAATCAGTTATCCTAATCTAAAAAAAAAATTGTAAAGCTCAATCCTTCAAATTTTTCTTTGTCTAACTTTGTCACCGAACATTTTTCTTAGGACAGAGAGAGAGGCGTCTTGACTGCTCAACACGTACACATAATCTAGTTTTACTATAGAAGTAAAAACAATCGACCTCCACAAAAAAAGAACAACAACCGCGCCTTAATCAAAATCCTTTAATACACCCCTCCCCGATCCTTAGTTACAAAAAAATAGAACAGTCATTTGTGCGCATCACCCGGCAGTTCTGTCGAACATGTACCTGTGCAGGGGCCTATTCTGAATATTCGTTGTTCGAAATCTCGGTCATGTCCCAGACACCAAAGCACACCGACAATATAGAGCCAAACCCACTCTGTCAATTAAGTCACACTAATACCCCTTTGGATTTGCTCCTTACATCACTCAACGGGATGTTCGAGGCACATTTTTACAAAACAAAACTTCCCAACCCTGTAAACATCTATCACCTCTTTTCCGCAAATCTAGCGCAAAACAGGATTTAACATGATATCAATACCAGTGGAGTTTCTGAACTATAGTTGAAGCAATCGCCATATAAACACCCGATAAACGATCATACATGCGATATAGTAGATCGGAAGTGAGAATAATAGGCCTACATAAGCGGCTGGGAGCGAGTTGTTGACGGTGTTGGCACCGTACCATGAATTGGTCATTCTTATCGGAATTGTTACTACCTTAGCGAATTGTGACGTTTTATACGTATAATCACTGCTTAACACCTTCAACAATAATTGCCAAATTCTGCAGAATAATGAATAGGGAAGGAAGGCATTAAATATTTTTTTCCAAACTCCTCATATGATCCAATGTGATAAGATAACTTATACACACAAAGCAAATGAGAAAAAGAAGGAATAAAATAATAAAAGTAAACCAACATAGAACATAATAAATAGAACGAAAAAATAAATAAAAAGACATACGTATAATAACATTACACAAAAGAATACACATAAAACTGATAGAAAATCAATAAATAAATTAAGATGAATTAAATAATAATATCAATCCGGCGATTTTTTTTGTAAAAAGGTATCATTACCACACCTGCCTTCGCTTCAGCGTTTAAACGTAAAGTCTGTGCAGACTCTCCCAAGGGCTTACGGAAACATCTAATTCTAAAACTATCTAGGTGCTGTGACCCTCTACAAACAGCTGGGCAAGAGTCGCTGGTTGGCATGGGAGGTGCACATATGGCATGGAACCAATTTAGAGAAAACGGAAGAGATACCACACAACGAGAAAAGGGAAGAAGCAAATTTTGTTTTGCTTGCCAAAGGCCGAACTCCTCTGCTCAACGAAGGGGGGGGACAACGTGCAACCAGTGCACCATCTGGCCACGCTCTAAGGTGCGCAGCACCCTCACCCCCCCCCCCAATCCCGCGGCGTAACTCGCCCGCACGGCCACTCCCTAAGAATGCGTAACGGGTATCTCGTATGGAACACAACTTTCAGAGAATGGTGATGGACAGATGCAAATTCACATGCATTCTTAAAAAACAAAACAAAAAATAAATAAAACCGACCAACCACAAAGTTAGCTATACCTGGACCGACGCAGAACTGTGAAATGAAATAAACGTATCCTGGATCTAAGTGAATTAAAAAAGTCTCATCTCTTCAATTTTCTTAGCTGAAGTTGTCACAAAAAAAAAAAAAAAAAAATAAAACAAAAAATTATTTATTATGAGAGAGAGAGAAGGTCGTCCTATAAATGAACCTACACGTAACTCATCATTCCAGTTTTTACCATTACAGTAAGAACGATTGACCCTAGGAACACTAAAGAAACAAGCCACTATTCATAACCTGAGAACTTTCTCCCCGCACTAAGTACAAATCTAACTCGACTCCATGCGTAGCAATCTAACGCAGACCCTTTGTCGAAAATGTACTTCTGCATAAATCTTTACAATGTGTTTTCACCGGCTTACCGCTTCAGAACAGTACAACAAGAAACACCCGAAAATAACTCCGAAGACACCCACTCGCAATATAAGAATACATTTTAGACCTTAATCGGTTCGGCATCAATTTGGACAGGGCGTTCCTTTCCCGTTTACAATTCAGATACTATCAATCCATTCATGCTTCGCCGCATAATGTCGGCACAATAACTGACATGGGTATTTATTAACCAGTCGGGTGTAATACAGACACTGGCAAATTCGTTGTGTAAAGCCGTTAAATTTATGGAAAAGGTGTACTATACTGTGAACACACAACCCAGAGTTGTCACAGTACTACCAACCCACACAGCTACAAGACCAACAAATTTGCATACTACGCATGCAGATAAAGGTCACCAAGACCCAACTAGTTGCAAAGCCTACACACGATACAATGTTCAGAAAGCTAGAACACACACAATCAAAAAACAAGTAGAGTTCCTTTTTACACACACAAAAATGATTTCCCTACACAACTCAACTTTCTTAGCCCAATGGAATGAACCACTTCAGAACTTCTTAGTACTACTTCGGTATCATGCTGAGGAACACACATTAAAGACAGAAACGTTGAGAATCACAAATGACGGTAAATAATACGGACTGTGTCAATTCACGATTTTCAAAACCAAGCAATCACGAGACCCGGACACCTCTAAATTAAAATCCAAAATTCTCTTGTTGACTTGAGTACAAGAACATAAGAAAGTTGGCCACGATAAGTAGAGTCCTTAAAACAATATAATGCTCTAACAAAAAAAAAAACAGGTTTGGGGAACTCATCGAAGCCACCTTTCAATCTGAGCACATACACTACCTAAAGAATTTAATTGCGATCAATACCTCTCTTGGGCACAATCAGTTCGACATGAATACTGGAACAATATCCAGGGAGAGTGTCCATAATCAGAAGAGCGGAATATCTCATCACTGCTGAAAAGTCGATTGACACACTCTCACAAATACCAAAACAATTACACACTTTTGTTCCCGTCATTTTGGTCTTGTGTACTCACTCACATGACCTCATGAACCCTCTGATTCACCAAAGAAATACCATAAGACTCCCTAAATATCTTCGACGAGGTAAGTACATATCCGTTAAAAAGTGAAAGGATTTCTAGGATTACTTGTAGTGTTTTGTTTTATTTGCCAAAGTCACGTTAGACCACACGAAACGATTCTAAATTCTTCCCCACTAATACCTAGCACTCAAAGTCGAAGCATCGTTCGTCCACGGAAACACAAGTAGCTATGTGTACAAAACCGAGACTCACTAAAAAAGACTTCTACAATGCATTTAGTAAAAGTGATTCATCATAAGCGGTTACGGTATTTTCAATTCAATCACATTCATTACATCTCTTATCCGGCATGGGAGTCTCCTATATTCCAAAATTGGGGAAGGGAGTCGCTCACAGGCGCTGCCTGTCCAACCATAAAAATGTCTTCACGCCGCAATACTGGTGTGCAATAATCCGCCAGTCCCTGTCCTACGCACTCCTCCGGGCAAGCGTTTCGTGCAAAACTCTCCCTTTCTTGCACAGAAGTCACCGAGTGCCGACAAGAAAGCACGACAACCTGTTTTCAAAGAATAAGAAGAAAGTCCAAGTTTAAAATACGCGGTGGTTAAAAATCAGATCTTGTCAATTTTGTATTTACACAAAAAATATACACCGAGATACACTGCATCGGTAATTGCACTGCACGAGTAAATAATGTGGAGTGTTTAATAAGTAGCAATTGTTCAGCATTTAAGTAACATGTATTAAAAAGTTGGGTCAGATTCAATATCACAGTCCCTTACTCAAATTGAAACTGTACAGAAATCAATGTGTGGGAGAGTGTGTGTCATTCCCCCACCAATAGCTCCAATGGCTGCCAGAGACGCACATGGAACTTGGTATCCAAGGGGGGGCGGCTAATAAATCTTTATTAATTTCATAAGTACCTGGCAGTGCTAGACTCTATCACTATCCCAGCATTTCTATTATATTTGTGACCGACCACAACACTCACCACACAGCCCATTCAGATTTCTGCTCATCCAATTGACAGGGGTGGATTATGACAAATATCGAATCCCTATCTATTTTTAAATAATTGTTCATGTCATTTTATGATAATTATCATGATTCAAAACGATTATTGTGTACTTATCAATACCACCTTCCCATACAATATTCTACTATCAATGGCTCAATTATACTCACTATCAGTCTCATCTGGTGTGATAGTTTTTTGAGTCTTTAAATATCCAAAATTGTGATGCAAGTTCTTATTTATTATAAACCACAAAACGTCGTTTCAGTTCCATGATCCATAAAATGCCTATCTACTTCCATACATTCCGAACCTGACCTATTTATCACGTGACTGTGTCCCTGATACAACGAATGTGAATTTCGCTGATGTTCATTATCGTCCCCTTTATCTAGATTGGCATTTCAAATGTAGTCATGTAAGATATTAATTATATTTTATAGCTATGCGAGCTCAAAGAAGAACTCGCAAATTTTATAGTCATTTTGGCTATTACGTATTATGTTATACTACAATTCGCATTAAGGATAAAATACATAATATATCACAGAATCGACGCAATTAAAATTTGTGATTTATACTTGTTGAGTCTGTCTCATTGTCACAATACAAATGTGTTATTAACACGTTTAGTAAATTGAAAAATAATTCTAATAAACCACTGGACCTCATGGCTCAGGGCGCTCCGCCCCCTTTTATTCCCGACAAATATTCACTCAGTTGAAATTACTCTCCTCTCAGTATTATGCTAATACCAATACTAATTTACTCTTTGAATGTCCCAATAACTATACAAAATATGTGCTACAGAGAGTCAAAATGCTCATCGAAAGTTCTAAACACCGAGAGCTTCAGGGGGCTCCGCCTGACCCCAAGGATAACCTTATCTAGTGGCGCTCAATGACCTCACCATCCATTTAGCCCATTCTTACCTTCCTCATAAAGAAACTCCTCGTCCCATGTCAGGTGATTTTTCATTGACATTATGCGCCCCTTCCGCCTCCAAAAAAAATAAAAATATAATATATAATAATATAAATTAATAAATAACTATTGGCTACGGACGCTAAGAGATATACTATTTATATTCGGTATGTTAGTCCACATTCAATTATACGTAATTATTCGAATTATTTTTTTGTAAAGAATACACAACAAAACACTTTTGGTCTCTTGGATCAAAGTTTCCCAAACCCCTGCGTCTCGTATATTGCTTTATAATGACAAAAAGACGATTATTAACGCAAAACTAATTTCTGGAAATAAAACAATCAAAACTACTCAAACCGGTTGGTTGGACACATTTAACATCAAATTCCCAACAACCCTAAACTTTTATAACATCTCCGTACGCAGCGTTTTAAATCACCATTGAAACATACATTTCGATCGGAGCGGAGTCCCCCAAATGACCCACGTACGCCCACTGGGGACAGAATACGGGACTACTAACTGTCGCTTCCAATAGGACCATTGCTATTCAACATTTTTTGTAAATTTTGAACAAAGGTTGTCCGACAAACAGAAAAGCTGCCCGAGGCTGCCCTAACAGCAACACTAATTAATAACTGAATTT
>JZLH01S0517739.1:18632-30090 GCA_001188425.1 Eucidaris tribuloides
AGTAATTACCTAGAGTTTGAAAAATACGAAAGAAAAACAATAGCCGTTTAGTGTACGTTCTATGGTAGGAATTTTTTCTCGCGAGAAAAAAAATTCAAATCAGAGTCTAACGGTCACTATAATTCCATTAAAACTGAGTTTCCAGCTCTTATATTTTGCGTAAGGTTCTCAGATGGCATTTTCTTCTAAATGCCATTGTAGTTACACAATGTTAATTTTTAGGCATGCGAAAGAGATGCCCCGCCTTTAAATGGACAAATAAACGCGATAGAATACAAAACTTTGTATAGTTATACTGCCAATGGCAAGATAATGTGCAAACACCACACTTGACTTATCCATGCACCGCATGCAACACACCAGTATTCGGGGGGGGGGGGGTGGACATGGTACAAGGTCCTGGCCTACTCATAGATTTTCACTCTTTTAAGGCCTAAATTATCATTTTGAAATACATTTTTTTTTCGAGGCTTCATTTTTAGACCTTGTCAGAGACACATATATTATGAAGGATTATGTATTGCTCAGAGTTTTTTTTAAACTGTAATAATTGTTAAATTTTGCCTATACAAAATGAAGCAACGGAAAACTGCATGTATTTCATATTTGATTCGTTTTCTCTCTGTACAGGACAACCTGCCCACGCCCATCCACCCACTCCGTCTAGAGTGCGTGTGTCTCTCTGTGTGTTATTTGTTGTGTATGTCTGAGAAAAGTTTGCAGCCAGCCACAGAAGTAATTTGACAGAAGTAGTGCAAATCTAAGTTACCGCCTTTTCTTCAACAAAATAAAAAATCAACGAACCACGAAATATTTAGCTTTTCACCCGGACTGACGCAATAGACTGTGAAATTTGAATAGAATCTCAGTTATCCTTAATCTAAAAAAAAATTGTAAAGGGTATTTTTTTCTAATCCTTTTCAGAATTTTCTTTTGTCTGAAGCTTTGTCACGAACATGTTTATCTTAGGACAGAGAGAGAGGTCGTCTGTGTAACTGCTCATACACGTTAACGACAATTGGTCTAGTTTTTTACTATTAGAAGTAAAAACGAATTGACCTTCCACTAAAAAAAGAACAAACAACCGTCCCTTAATTCAAATCCTTGTAGATACACCCCTCCCCCGTATTCTTTAGGTTTACAAAATTAATAGGAACATGTCATTTTGTGCGCATTCACACGGCAGGTTCTTTTGTCGAGAAATGGTACGCGTTTGTTGCAGGGCCTATTCTGAAATATTGTGTTTGTTCGAAAATCTCCGGGTCATGTGTTCCCAGGTACACCATAAGAAACACCGACACAATTATGAGCGCCAAACCCACTCTGTCACATTAAGTCCACACTAAGTTAAGCCTTGATTGGTTCCTTACATCACTCAACAGGGAGTGGTACGAGGGCACCTTTCTTACAAAACAATATTCGCCAACGCTTGTGAAACATCTATCACTGCTCTTTGCCGCAATATATTCTAGCGCAAAACATGGATTTAACATGGATATTTCAATTAGCCAGTTCGGAGTTTCACTTGAAGCTATAGTTTGAAGCAATCTGCCATTATAAACGACCCGATAAACGATCATACATTGGCGTATATATTTGTAGATCGTGAAGTGAGAATAATAGGCCTACATAAGCGCTGGGGAGCGTATGTTTGTTGACGTGTGTTGTGGCACAGTACCATGAATTGGTCATTCTTATTGGTCGGAAGTTGTGTTATCTATCCTTATTGGTCGGAAGTTGTGTTACGTTTTATACGTATAATCACTGCTGTACACGCATTGCCCAAATAATTGCCAAATTCTCGCAGAATGACATGAATGAGGGAAGGAAGGCATTTAAATATTTTTTTTTCCAAACTTCCTCATATGATCCAATGGTGATAATGATAATTATTACAACACAAAGCAAAATGAGAAAACGAAGGAATAAATGATAAAAGTAAACAACATAGAACATAAATTTAAATAGAACGAAGTAAATAAATGAAAAAGACATACTGTATTATAACATTAATCACAAGAAGAACTACACATTAAAACTGATTATGAAAATAAAATAAACTAAATTAAGATGATTTAAATGAATTAATACTCAAGAATCCCGCGATTTTTTTTTGTAAAAAGTGGTATCATTACGCAGAACTGCGCATTTCGCTTCAGCGTTTTAACGTGAAAGTTGTGCATACCTCTGCCCCAAGGGGCTTACGGAACATCCTTATATATCTGTAAAATATCTAGGGGTGCTGTGACCCCTCTACATAACAGCTGGGGCAAGAGCGTAGGCTGGTTTGGGCATGGGGAGGTGTGCACATCTTGGGCAGGTGGAACTAAAGTTTAGAGAAACGGAAGAGATACCACATCAAAGCAGAAAAGGAGAGCAAATTTTGTTTTGCTTGCCAAAGGCCGAACTCCTCTGCCTCAGCGAAGGGGGGGGGTACACGTGCACCCAGTGCACCTCTGGCCTACGCTCTAATGGGGTGCTGCAGCACCCTCAGCCCCCCCCCCCAAGTTCCCCGCGGCCTGTAACTCGCCCTCGCACCCACTCCCTAATGAGTGCGTGTATCGTATCTCTGTAGGATGGACAACTTTTCAGAGAGATGGGTGATTTGACAGTAGTGTCAAATTCAGCTATTGCATTTTCTTTAACAAAACAAAACAAAAATGAAATAGAAACTCGACAAACCACGAAATGTTTAGCTTCATACCTGGACCGACGCCAGAGACTGTGAAATTGAAATGAAATCTGTTATCCTGGATCTAATTGAATTTTTAAAAAAGTGCTTTTCAATCCTCTTCAGATTTTTTTTCTTAGTCTGAAGTTTTGTCAGAATTATGTTTATTTTGAGAGAGAGAGAGAGAGAGAGAGGTCGTCTATATAAATGCTCCTACACGTTAACTATCATTGGCCTAGTTTTTACCATTAGAAGTAAGAACGAGTTGACCTAGGAATTCACTAAAGAAACCTAAGCCACTATTCATAACCTTGAAGTAACTTTTTCTCCCCCGCACTCTTAAGGTTTACAAATCTGAACGTCTGATTCAATGCGTAGGCCTATTCATAACGCAGACTCCTTTGTCGAGAAATTGTACGTTTGCTGCATAAAGTTCTTTACAAGTGTGTTTGTTCGACGGCCTTACCCTGGTCATGAACAGGTACAACTAAGAAACACCGATATAATACATCCGAGAGCCAAACCCACTCTGTCAGATATTAGAGAATCACATTTTTAGACCTTAATCGGTTCCGTGCATCATTTTTGGTACGAGGGCATTTTCCTTTCCCGTTTTTAACAATTCAGATTACTATCATCCATCATTGCTTTCTGCCGCAGTATATGGTCCAGGGCACAATACTGACATGGGTATTTGAATTAGCCAGTTCGGGGTTGTAATTTACACTGCAAATTCGTTGTGTAAAGCCGTGTAAAGTTATGGAAAAGTTGTGTACTATATGTGAACCACACAACCCAGATGTGTGGTTCACATACTACACAACCCTACACAGCTTTACACAACAAATTTGCAGTGTACGCATGTGCAGATAAAGGTCACCAAGACCAAATAGTTGTGCAAAGCCCTATCACAGATACAAATGTTCATGAAAGCTATGAATGCACAAGATGCAGATCAGAATATACAAGTAGAGGTGTCCTTTTACACACCACAAAAAGTGAGTTTCCCTTACACAACTCCTAATTTCTTATCCTCAATGGATTGAACCAATTCAGGAACTTCTTAGGTATATTCTGGGTATCCATGCTTGAGTAAGCACACATTAAAGACAATATGAACACGTTTGAGAAGTCACAAGATGACGGTGATTAGGTACTGGGAGTGTGTCAAATTCACGATTTTCAAAACCGAATGAATATTTCACGATGATCCCCGGACACCCTGCCTAAGATTTTAAATCCAAAATTTCTTGTTTGACTGAGTACAAGGAAATTAAGAGAAGTGTCGACCACGATTATAACTCCCTTAAAATCAATGATATTGCTCCAGTGTTTTGGGGAACTTCATCGTAAGCCTACCTTTCAATACTGAGGCAATACCACTACTTTAATGAAGTTTTAATTGCGATCAATACTTCTTCTTGCACTATTACTCAGTCTGGACATGAAATACTGGATACAATGTGTCAGGCAGAGTGTCCATAAGTCATGAAGGAGCGTGGAATATTCATTCACTGCTGAAAATTGTCGAGTTGACACACTCTCAGAAATACACAATAACAATTACCATCATCTTTTGTTCCGTGTTCATTTTGTCTTTGTGTACTCACTTCAGCATGACCTCATGGATACCTCTGATTTCACAAAGAATATACCTAAGACGTTCCTAAATATTTCTGACGAGGTGAATTTGTACATATTCTTGCGGTTAAGAAATGATAAGGAGTTGTCTAGGGGGATTACTTTTTGTATTGTGTTTTGTTTATTTAGCAAAGTCATTCGTTGAGACTTACATCACTTTGAGAACGATTTTCTAAAATTCCTCACTAATGACCTATGTCACTCTTCAAAGGTCGTAAGGTCATTCGGTTCGTCCACGAACTACGAAGTAGCTTATTTTGTGAGCAGAAACGAGACGTCACTAAAAAGACTTTCTACAATGGAGTTTTAGTAAAGTTGTTCATTCTTATAGCGGGTGACGTCATTTTTCATTACGTATCACATTCATTTACATCTCTTTCTGTGCATGGGGAGGGGTCTTCCTATAGTCAAAATTTGGGGAAGGGAGTCGGCTCACAGGCCGCTGCTGGTCAACATAAAAGATGTACTTCACCGCCAATTACCTGGTCTGCAATAATATCCGCCAGTTCTCTGGTCTACTACGCACTCCTCGTCCGCCGGGCAAGCGTTTTCGTGGCAAAACTCGTCCTTTTCTTGCAGCAGAAGGTCACCGAGTGCCGACAAGAAGCGAGCGACAACCTGTGTGTTTTCTAGAAGAAATAAGATGATGAAAGTCAGTTTAAAATACTAGGTGTTAAAAATAAGATTTGTCAATTTGTGTATTTAACACAAAAAATATACACCAGATTATACTGGCATCGAGTATATTTGCAGCTGAAGAGTGAACATTTATGGTGGAGGTGGTTTTAATAAGTTATCAATGTTCAGTTTTATGTAATTCATGCTTATTTAAAAAGTTGGGGTTCAGATTTTGCTTAATATCCAGTCCCCTGTACAAAATTGAAACTGTACAGAAATCAAATGGTGTGTGTGAGAGTGTGTGTTCAGTCCCCCACACAATAGAAATAGACAATGGCTGCCAGGGACTGCACATTGGAGAATCTTTGGGTATTCATCAGGGTAGATAAATGCTTTATAATATTCATAAGTAGCCTGGCGACTGCTAGCTACTATCACTATCTACAGCATTGTCTATTTCTATTGTGTGGGGACTGAACACACACTCTCACACACACGCATTAGATTTCTGCACAGTTTCAATTTTGTACAGGGGGGTGGATATTGAGCAAAATCTGAACCCTAACTTTTTAAATAAGCATGCATAACATAAAACTGATTATTGATATCTTATTCAAACCACCTCCACCATAAATATTCACTATTCAACTGCAATTATACTCAATATCAGTCTAATCTGGTGTATAGTTTTTGAGCTATTAAATACCAAAATTGACCAATCTTATTTTTATGTATAAACCACAAAGACTGTCGTTCAGTCCCATGAAGCCATAAAAGTGCCTATTACTTCCAACATGTCCAACCTGGACCTATTATTCACGTGGGCTGTCTGACAACGAAGTGAATTTCGCTGATCCGATGATCGTCACCACTTTATGATAATGTGCATCTCAAATGTACAGGAAGATATTAATATATTGTTAACGCTGTTATGCGTGAGCCAAAGGAAGAATCCGCAAATGTATAGTTCATGTTTGGCTGATACCACTACATACACAATCGTCATTAAGGATAAAATACATAATTTATATCACAGGAAGCTGACGACAAGTTTAAAAGTTGGGTGGATTTTTATTACTGTTGAGCTGTCCATTTCACAATACAATAGTGTTATTAGACACGTTAGAAGGGCAAAATAAGCTAATAAACCACTGGACCTCATGGGCTTCAGGGCGCTCCGCCCCCTTAGTCCCGACAAATTATCACCATGTTTTGAAATGACCTCCTATCAGTTATTGCTAATACCAATAATATATACCTTTGGAAGTGCCAAAACCTAACAAAATATTGTGTTAGCAGAGAGTTAAAATGGCCTCACGAAGCTAGAAACCGAGAGCTTCAGGGGGCTCCGCCCTCTGACCCCAAGGTGAGACCTTACTAGGGCGGGCTCATGGACCTCACCCACAGTTAGCCCAGGTCTACCCCTGCATAAGAAAATTCCTCGGTCCCTGTCAAGGGTCGATTTTCTTGACCTACGCACCCCACCCCCCCCCAAAAAAAATAATAATAATAATAAATAAATAAATAAATAAATCTTGGCTACGGACCTGAATAGATACTTACATAATTCCGTTTATGTTAGTCCACATTGCAATATACCTAATTATTTCGAATTATTATGAAAGAATACACAACAAAACACGTTTTCTTCTTGGAGTTTCAAAGTTTCCCAAACCCCTTGCTCTCGTAATTGCTTATAATGATCATAAAAGACATACGCAAAACATATTTCTGGAAAATAAAACATCAAAATTACTCAAACTGGTGTTGGTTACACATTAACACAAAAATTGCCAAACAACCCTAAACTTTTTATTACCCCTTTACCGTACGCAGCGTTTTAAATTCACCATTTGAAAATACAATTTCGATCGAGCGGATGGGTGCCCCCAATAGTTGACCCACGGTACGCCACTGGACAGAATATCGGGAATAACTACTTCGCTCAATAGAGCAGTTTGCTTATTCATACATTTTTTGTAAATGTTTTGAACAAAGGTTGTCCCTGACAGCATGAAAGCTTGCCCGAGGCTTGCCCGACATAGCAACAACTAATGTAGATAAGTTGAATTCCAAGTACTGAAATGTACTCATTATAAACAGGCTTATGGAATAGCTCGTTACTACTAAATTTTCAGGCGATGTTGTGGGGAAACTGTAAAAATTGTGATGGAAGCCGAGTATACATAACCTAATTTTTTTCTTTGTTTCAATCTTCGAAAATTCATTCCGTTTCAAATGCAAGCTGAAAATGCCCTGAAATATGATCTATAATTCCACATCCACTTTCCGTGATATGAATTATTTATCACTTTTATACGTATTGATTTTAGATTTTCGAGTATCCCCTTTCCCATTTACCTTGCTGACTTGAGGTGACGATCTTTGTATCAAAGAAGGAGAGCGTGAGAAATATTATACAGTATTATCATACAGAGAGAGATACATGAATTAATTATTGAGCGATGCACGTCCAGTGGATCATAGACCTGGACGGGCAACGAAGTTACTTTCTTGATCCAGTGATATCGTCACCGCTATTAAAAAATGCACATCTCAAATAGACTGAACAGCCATTTTTTTCAAAGAGATTAAAAGTTGTTAATGGTTGCGTAATATTGTAACACGTGAGGCAAAGGAAGAATCCACAAAATATAAAGTTCATGTTTGGCTGATACCAATAAACCACAATCAGCATTACAACACGATAAATAATACAACGAGAGAAACTGGACAAATTTGTCATACGGAATAATGTATTCCGCAAAATTTCCGCAAATACTTAAGACAGTCGAGGGACGACGGAAACTTCTGCGTTCAAAATCCCAGGTCCAAAAATTTTTCAGTCACGACAGCCGTCGAAACTCACTCGCAGGGGGGGCGGGGGTGAGAAGGCACCACAGGCGCGTCCAACAACAATGCGACGAAATTTTGTATACGGAATAATTATTCCGCAAAATTCCGCAAATACTTAAGACAAAGAAAAATCACCCTTTATTATGGTTCCCAGTGATTTAAAACACCCCCCATTCGACAAAAATCCCGGGCAAAAATCGAGGTATTTTCCAGAAAAGGGGGTGTTTGGGGTGTTAACACTCCAAACACCACCACCCCTCCCCCTTACGTACGCCTATGGTCACAAATCAGAGCGGGAAAAGACCGATTTGTAGAGTGCGGGCCTTTATGAGCTCCCCGTTCTGTCGATTTCTTGTCGGTCACCGGTCGATTTCCGGTTAAAACTGGGCAAATCGGGGCATCTTCCCCGTGCAGCGTCCAGGCAAAAAATAAAAATAAAAAAATCTGGCTGTTGGTTTCCTGAGGAATGCGCTGAGCACCTTGGGGTCGCCGGGCAGATGCCACTGGAAATCGAGTGCGGGCACGAGGAGGCGCTACTGCACGCCGAGTGACCGACCGAGCTCCAGGCGCCGACCGGGCGGCGACCGCTCGACAGCGTTTGATTTATAGCGGATTCATTGTTTGCACCTGAATCGTTCGACGGCGACTGCGGGCGGCGACCGACCGGATACCGGGCGTTTTGGGGGTGCCGAGTAAATAGTGGGCAGGCACCACGAGAATTTTAACTCCGTCCTAAAATTTCAGCAATCCCCTAAAAACCTGCCGTGCCGAGCTGTCGCCGGTCGGTACCTGGGCGAAAACTGTCTAAAAACTCGCTGCACGGCATCAGAACAGGCTAGTTTTTGAAGTTGTCACCAGAAATTACGGCTTTTCTTCCAGTGTTGATGATTGAACGTATCTGACATTACCGTAAATTGAATAGCTCACAATTTTCCTAATTGTGGGATATTTTTTTAATCCCGAAAGGAAAATGGTCTTTATGAAAGTCAAGTTTTAAAACCACTGTAACTCAGTGTTTGAATTCGATATATTTAAGTTCTGTATTTTGAAAAACACCACGTAGGCCTAATTCATAAACTTAAAAATGAAAGTTTACACGGTTAAACTTAAATATTAATGTGTAATTAAAATATTACCTTTTTCCTTCTTTTCAACTTTATCTTCTTCGGGTCCGTTTTGAAGGAGGTTCAGTAAACGTTTCTCGAGGTCCTTGTCTATGAATAAAAATAGAGGAAAAATTTATATTTAGCTGTTTTCGCTGATCTGTCTTCCCATTGTCAACACTCTTCCAAATTAAACTTAAAAAGGTCAGATGTAGAGGAGTACACTACAATTATATATGACGCACACATGAGAATAATATCATAATTAGTAATCATACAAATACAGCGTAGATACCATGATCGTAAAAACAGTAATTATTAAAGAATATTTTACGTTGTAGCGGTTTATCGCAAACTGGGGATTAAAATATTATTCATATTTATCTGGTACGGAACGTGATCAAAATTATAAATTTATTTTGGAAATACAAATTAGGATTGAACCGTTTATTGAATAACCCAAGCATAGACATGATAGATGGGATATTTCATGATGGATTGAACAGTGATCAAAACGTATTAGTAATAATCTAAGAATATTGTAAGTTTTATTGGTTTAATAGCAACTGACGCTTGATAATTATACGATCTGTTGATGGTGCTGTTTTTCACTCAAATACTTAAAGCCCAAGTATAGTTTTGATCAATCAGACAAGTTTTTCGTCAATCTTTCACAAAGTATTCTATTCAGACATCAGAAAACAACATCAAACCTACTGAAAGTTGTATATAGTGACAAATGATGATGTTTAAATTATTGGAGAACAGATGTATATTAACTATGGGAAATGTCGAGGTCGCGCCCCCCCCCCCCGACATTTTACATTTTCAATAATTTCTATTTTTAAAAATAGGAAAGTTTCTGAGCGAGCAATTTTCGGGACATTGATAGATCATATACATTTATCTGAAAAAAAAAACCATAATTGCGAGGAATTTCATTTTTTTTACCATTTACCAAAACTATACTTGGGCTTTAAATCTGAATTTATTTGATTTCGTGATGTATTTGCTCACCGGCAACTGGAGCGGTGTGGCTGACAACCGCCATGCACAGAAGGATCCCCAAAGCAAGTGACAGCTTCATAATGACAGAATTCAAGTCTTCACGAGTATAGATCCCGTCTCTCTTTTCCAAGTTCTCGGTTGCAAACTATCGCACTCGCTAGAACGGTGACGTTATATAAATGGTTGATGTTCAGGCTGAGAATATTTTACAATACAGTAGAATAATAATAACAATTCAATGGCACGACAGTGTATACTAGTGTAACAAATAGGCTATGAATGGTTGGGCTGTAATGCTTTTGAGATAGGTGTGACGGTTTTTTTCGCGTGGTGACATTGATGATGAATGATATTGTTACCCAAATCAATATATTCTTAAAAGGGTAACAACAAAAGCGTTTTCTTTTCTGTAAAAAAAAACTTTTCAAAAGTTCAAAAAAAAAACTTTACAAAAGTGCAAGGACGTGCATTTCAGAACGATTATGCCTC
Organism: Eucidaris tribuloides; assembly: GCA_001188425.1. Lineage (NCBI taxonomy): Eukaryota > Metazoa > Echinodermata > Echinoidea > Cidaroida > Cidaridae > Eucidaris > Eucidaris tribuloides. Next base: position 29,019 of record JZLH01S0517739.1, read on the forward strand.
AGAGACTGCAAATAATTCTTATTTTTGAAGAAAAAAATCTGATTTGAATCGAAGTAAAGCTGCACTTTCTTCACAGTCAGTTTAGGCAATGACCCGTTGCGTGTAGGCTACATCTTAGTAGTGCTCGAAAGAACCTTTCATACCCAGTTTAAGTAAATTTTTCATATTTGGAGCAAAATAGGTGATTGAGTAGGTATACCCACTCCCTAACATTAATCGCAGTAACTGAACTATACAATCGTAATGGCTCTGAATCCTATACAGATTTGATCTCACAATGAGAATTTGGACGTGATCTGATCAATGAGATTGAGTTGGAGATAATACACCATGAATCAGTACCCGAGGCACAAGATTAATGTATTTTTGTGAATTAATACGAAGTGATCGTGAATACAATAGTAACCCATTCTAAAACAGAGTGTAATAATGATGAGATCAGTCTCTATGCGCTTATATTTGGGATACAGTTCTAACCTGCACAAAGTTAATGTCGACTCCCATTCTACAAACTTTTCACACTACCCAGGGGCAGCATCACTGGGTAGGGGGTGATACCCCCAGTCATGTTCGTAGTCGGCAAATTCATGCACCCAATCGGCAAATTCATACCTCAAGTCGGCAAAATGAAGGAAATAAAGAAAAAAAGAGAAGAAAAAAGAAAAAAAGAAAGAAAAAAGGGAGAGAAAGAAAATGAAAGAAGGAAGAGACAGAAAGAAAAGAAAGAAGGAAAAAAAGAAAGAAAAAAGGGAGAGAAAGAAAATGAAAGAAGGAAGAGACAGAAAGAAAAGAAAGAAGGAAAGAAAGGAAGAAAGAAAGAAAGAAAGAAAGAAAGAAAGAAAGGAAGGAAGTAAATCAATCTGCCAGCCACCCCGTGTCAGCATTCTGAGTGTCATTAACATCAATCATGTCTCTAAGTGAGGAAATATTGACCACAGATAGTGAGCAACAGCATTTGTAAAACTGTTGACAAAATCAAATTTGTAAATTAACTTGTATCGATCATTCAGCAAAAGCTAGACTGGATAATGCATAATTGGCAAAACAAACATATCAGTATCACTAGCGTAGC
>JZLH01S0517884.1:3863-17139 GCA_001188425.1 Eucidaris tribuloides
TTTGATCTAATCAGTAATGTCACTTATCATTAAATTAACATCAGAATTGTCTGTTACAAGTCTAATAACGTCGAGTCGGAGGTTACAAAATGCTCAGCATTCCTGAAATACTTAGATTATAATTGTTTCACCTGCGATGAGCAAATATTAATCCCAGATGTATACCGTTCACGGAAAAATGGCAACTTCTAAAATGACTCTAAAATATTCCATAATTATGAGCATGAGTGTAGTAGTAGTAGAAGTAGTAGTAGTAGTAGTAGTAGTAGTAGTAGTAGTAGTAGTAGTAGTAGTGGTAGTAGTAGTAGTAGTAGTAGTAGTAGTAGTGTAGTAGTAGTAGTAGTAGTAGTAGTAGTAGTAGTAGTAGTAGTAGTAGTAGTAGTGTAAGTAGTAGTAGTAGTGTAGTAGTAGTGGTGGTGAGAGTAGAGTGAAGTAGTAGTAGTAGTAGTAGTAGTAGTAGTAGTAGTAGTAGTAGTAGTAGTAGTAGTAGTAGTACGAGACGAGAGAGTAGGTAGTAAGTAGAGTAGTAGTAGTAGGTAGTAGTAGTAGTAGTAGATAGTAGTAGTAGTAGTAGTAGTAGTAGTAGTAGTAGTAGTAGTAGTAGTAGTAGTAGTAGTAGTAGTAGTAGTAGTAGTAGTAATGATAGTTGTAGTAGTGATAGTATTAAAGGTAAGGTTCACCCTGACATCAAGTTGGTTTTAATAAAAGTAGAACAATGAGAAAAACATATTAATGAAAGTTTGGCGAAAATCCACCAAAGAATAACAGAATTATAGAAGTTCTAACTTTTAAATTTCTGACGTCACATGCGAGCAGCTCCCCATATGTCATGTGATACAAATTCCATAAAAGTGCCCTTTTCTCAGAAATTTGAAAATGATTTTGCCTGTGCATTCAATATATTATCAGAAACATTATTTCATACATGCTTTTATGAAAAAACCCCATTCAGTTATCGTGAACCATTAAAAAAATGGCAATTTATGGAATTTGTATTACATGACATATTGCGAGCTGCTCGCATGTGACGTCACAAATTTAAAACTTTGAAATCTTATAACTCTGTTTTTCTTTGGTGGATTTGCGTGAAACTTTCATTACCGGTAATATGTTTCTCTCATTGTTCTGCTTTCATTTAAACCATCTTGATGTCAGGGTGAACCTTGCCTTTAATAGGAGTAGTAGTCACCATCGTTAAAACACATACTATGGACAAGATCAGTTTCTATGTGCTATGAGATCTCCATAGTAAAAAAAAAATGATAATAATTGATGTGTGATATTGATTTAGATTAAGATTTTTCCCCAACTTCTCAGTCTGACACTTCTCTTGTATGTTTGATTTGATCTTCAGTCCGAGGTCGTAGAGAGAGTCAAGATTCAAGATGAGAAGTGTGCAATATGTACCAGCCACCGTACTGATGTGACATTGATGCCGTGTGGACACAAAGCTGTATGCAGAGGTAAGGAGATGGAAAATAAGACCTAAATTTACGGTTTTACTATGCATAAAGCATCACCATGTAAAGGGAATCAAGTTTTAACCAAGAACAAGATATCTCGGGCTGAGATCTATGGAGAATGGGTGTCAGATTGAAATCAAAACGTCTCCAGTGGGGTAAAGTTTGAGTTGTGTATAATGACAGACGTGACAGATGCATCATAGTTTGTTACCTTTGGGCCAGATCTTAGCCAGATGCCTCTTATCTCACAACATTGTTTTGTGTGTGGAAATCAGTTAAAACTGTAATTTCTTGGTTATGAAAGGTAGTAAATTTGCTAATTTCCTACTTTTTATTTTCAGAAATTAGTTTAAAAAGGCAAATATATAAATAAATTGATCATATGAGAAAGAATGGCAATGACCAGAATTATAAATCATAATGCAGGGCTCGACACTAGCACTTGCCTGCTTGCCGGGGCAAGTAAAATTTCATGTCGGGCAAGTAAAACTCAAAATGTAAAATTTACTTGCCCAATTGGGCAAGTAAAATTTTCATCATGAAATGAGCAAAACATGTTCAAAAATCTTACCAACAAATGGAAAAATATGTCTAAAATTGTGTGTTCTGTTAACTAATAAATTTCAGCAATTTGTTCATTGGACTTGAAATTCATAAATCACATCTCTTGCAACTGCAGAAGTAAAATAGCAAACGTCCAGTGTTTTACTGGTTATAGTGAGAAATCATTTGAAAGATTGTGATTATTATTTATTTTCGGGCAAGTTAATTTTTCATTCGGGCAAGTGAAAAATCTGAAAATTATCATTTCACTTGCCCAAAGGGCAAGTAGGAAAAAAGGTTAGTGTGGAGCCCTGCATAATGTAAAGAAATTGTGGAGGGGATGGACATCATAACTAACTTATCAAGGACTATCCGCTGAAGAACATTTTAAAAAATGGTTAAATCTGCGATCTAATACCCATTTTGCCATTTAATATATTTATTTTTACATGTTTTTGCTTGCTTACTGATACATGAATCTCATATCTGTGTGTGTCCAAAAGCATATACAAATTTTTCAGTAGAGACATTTCTGATCATTAACTTTCCACAATCTGTGAAGCAAAAGAAATGGTGAAAAAAATATCGTTTTTTTTTACTTGAAACAAACTTATTCAAGAACCCCCCCCCCCAAAAAAAAAATAATAATAAAAATAAAATAAAAAAATCATTTAGTGTCCTTATCAAGTTTAAATTCTGATAGTGTTACTGTATAATTGCTGGTGGAATGGAGGGGTGTAGGATATATTAATGGCGCAAGTAGTTAAAACCAATGTCTTCCGTTTGTGCACCAATTTTCTCTAATTGTTTGAGATTGTGGTCAATGTCAGTGAACACTTCTGAATTCATTTTCTAATGGAATGCTGGTGATTACAAGATCTACAATTTCAGAAATCTTATGGACTGAGAAACGTATGTTATTATGCTTAATGAATGTATTATATATTATTTTAATTATATATTATTTTGTGCTGGTATTGCTACTTCTGCTTTATTTTCTTTACATATTTTTACTCGATCACTTCAAGGTTGTATTAGCAAAGCCAAGGTCTGTCCTACTTGTCACAAACCTGTCAAAGAAATGTTGGATAAAGGTGAGTTAAAATTTGTCATTGCCTCTCTGCTTTACTTATTTTGATTACTGTTTTGTCATTTGACAAAGTATCAAGTGAGATTGAATGTACAAGATGCTTATATCTATAATTTTTTCTTTGGTGGTTGGTTGTATAATTGTGTCAGGTTTCATGTAGGTTTTGTTGAATGAATGGCAGTGATTTTGTTGTCCACATCTGATTTGAATATTAAAATACAAGTGAAAAGAAACATTGGTGGGAAGGAAAAGGACTGGTTAAAAAAAAAAGAGGCTTGTAAAAGGAACATTACAAACATAAAAAAAGCATAAAAAAGTAATAGATCATGGGTTGTAAGAGGAAAAAATGGCATTTAAAACCCAAAAGAAAGTGGCCAGTGAAACCAAGTCACACTGTTTACTTAAAGGCAGTGGATCTCATTTGCAAACATCCCCGCAGACCAGGAAAAGATAACCCATGCCCTTAGGCTATTGATGAAGGGCATTACGTAAAATTTGAAAAATGCGAAAGAAAAAGAAAGTAGTTCTATGGTAGGAATTTTTCTCTCGCGAGAAAAAATTAAAATCAGAGTTTAACGGTCACTATAATTCCATTAAAACTGATTTTCTAGCTCCTATATTTTGCTAAAGGTTCCCAGATGGCATTTTGTTCTAAATGACATTGTATTTACACAATGTTAATTTTTAGGCATGCAAAAGAGATGCCCTGCCTTTAAATTAGCTTTACTGTCATTCACAGTCTTGTGTTGTAAGACCTTACATGACCTTTGACCTTCATAACATCTGACCTATAATTTTATTTAAAACTTAAAAGGGAAAGGCCAGTGAACCAAGTCACACTGTTTACTTACGGTGTTATACTAGCTGTACTGTCATCTGCAGACTTGTATTGTGTCACCTTTGCATGACCTTTGACCTTGCATGACATTTGACCTTGCATGACATTTGACCTTTAATTTTCAGCTGGACATCACATCAGACAACAGCCACAAGTAGCTCCAGGATCGTCAAAGGGTCATCGACCGTCTAGCTCTAAACAAGGTTCATTTAGTTTGGTGTTACAGGGTGTTGTGTCTGTGCTTTCTATTAATCTTTAATTGTTATTTTAACTAACTGCTGTTTTTAACCACCACTGAGTGTCATGTACTAATCTGGAAATACAATTTTACAGGTTTACTCAATTTTCCTGGGTATAATTACAGTAGTTCTTGATTTTGATGGAAAACTCAATAATACATTGCATTTAACAAGCAGTTATGACTACATCTAGTTGAAGCAATTTTTCTGGTTAAAATTTGGATGGAAAACTCATTAATATATTGCATTTAACAAGCAGTTATGACTAATCTATTTGACGTAATTTTCTTGGGTAAGATTAGTTCTTGATTTGGATAGAAAACTAATTTAAACAAGGGCATAGGCAGTTTAATTATTTGAAACAATTTTCTTGCTTAAAATAAGTTCTTCATTTGCATTTAGGCTCAATTAAACAATACCTTTAACAAGAAGTGTATTAATTTAACCAGTTAAAAAACTTTTGTGGTTAAATTGGTTCTTGATTTGGCTGGAAAACTCATTTAAACAAGCATTTTATTAAATTAAGTGATTTGAAGCGATTTTCATTGTTATAGTTAGTCCTCAGATTGGATTAAAAACTAATTTTAACAAGCACCTTAATCACCATATTTGTTGTCCCTGTAAATATCAGTGTTGTCATCAAACCCATGAGATCCATAATAGAGTCAGAAATGGCCAAGTCCTGGTCTTTTGTTTTTATACTATGACTCCTGTTCTGGTCCTAAAAAGAGTCTGAATCCTCCAAAAATATAAAAAAGTTTAACTCAAGTCAGATATGATTGCAACACTGATAATTACTTAAACTAAAGCTGACACACCTAGATTAACATTTATGTGGACTTTTTGAGGCACTCTTTTGTTGGCATTCATGTACATTACATGAAAGCAACATCACGTTTAATATATTGGATTGTTTGTTTGATTATACTGCAGGCCAGTGTATACTAATATGTGTGGGTATGTCTTAAGTGTACTAATTTAATGTATTCACAATGTTTACACAAAATATATTATGATGTATATTAATCATGCTTTCCTTCAGTTTTAGTACTGATACATTTCTTATCTTTCAGCTGCTCAAGCCAGTCTATGTATCTCTGCTTTTACATTTCACCAAGACCAACTGGATAAAAATTAACTATTGAATACTGTATTGTACTTTCTTGTTTGCACTAATCATATTTTCACTCTCTAATACTAGCTTTCATTTTCTCAAAAAGCTGACAAATGTGCTGCCTTCTTTATGTATATGGGCTACAAAACAACACAAAAAAACACAGAAAATCCCCATTCATCTGTCTGTACATGACTATTTAACCTATATTAACTGGGGGGGGGGGTCAATTTGACCCCCCCTGACGATTTGCGACCGTGCTGCGCGCAAAATCTTTTGATCGCGATCGCTCGCTGACTTTTACTTTTCAAGTCTTGCGCATTCTTTGAGACCTTTTCGCCGAGAAAATCTGACTACCTTTACGCACTCGCCGCCTTTTTATACATGCATGTCAAACCCCAAAATTGCCTCAACAAACGTTGATTTCTGTGTACAAAACAATGCGATAATTGTTGTTATCAACCAAAATCATAAAATGTATGCATGTATTCTTTTCTTTGACGGTTGAAATGAATTATTTTTATGCTGTTATGATGCAATAGTGTCACGCCAACAAATTTCATCGAAAAAAACAATAGAAAACAAAGTGTCGAAAAAACAAAAAATTACATAAAAATTCCACAAAAAACAATAAAATACATAAGAAATGGATTCAATTCGCTAATTTTTTTTGTAGATAATTGTGAGAAATGTCGAATGAATATTTCACCAAAAATAGTATTCTTACTAGCCGATATTGTAAGTGAGTATAGCAGACCAAAACATAATTTCATGCACTTATTTGCATAAATTTACTTAAAAAAATGAAAATAATTTTTTTGAAAATTTCACCATACAGTCATGCAGTTTACATCCGGCTCTATCGCGCATGCAAAATTTTCCTGCGTCGGCGGCCGAGATCTGAAGGGGGGGGGGGTCAAACTTGACCCCCCCCCCTCCCTAGTAAAAACCTGTCTGAATAAGCCCAGTTAAAATAGGGTTAAGTAGTGAAATTTGTTTGCAGAATTTGTTTTTTGTAGCTAATATTTGATTAAGAGTGAACTAACACTTTCCCACTAGATCATTGTAACTGAGTGCCAATGTGCTTTTTGCAAAATACTACTAAAACTCACAGGATTTGATGAAGATATGAAGTAAGCTCTGCACAGCTACATTTTTCAGAACAAGTGTCTTGTTGCCAAACCTTTTACTACTTACATGTACCTGAGTGATTATATCATGAAATTTAAAGACACTATATAACATTGTGGAAGACCCGTTTAAAAAATTGTCAAACTTTGCTATCTGACATATCTGACAGCGTTTAAATGGACAAGTAAACACCTTAGAACACAAAAGTTCAGAGAGCTGTGCTGTCACTTGTAACGTATGTACGGATAGAAATTGGCACATTATTATTCACGGCCGATGAAAATTCTGCAACACAGCAGTCTGAGGGGAAAACTAGAATGGTCTCTCAATGATTTTTACATTTTTAAAGCATTTAATGATCATTTTGAATTGCAATTTTTTCAGAGCTTCATTTTCAGACCTTAATCATGTAGCTCACATTGTTTGAAATGAAAATTGTGTTATACGATGCCTTCAAAACAACTCTGTGTCAACGATTAACTTATGCATTTATTTTTCTTGCTCCCCATCCATCTCCTTCCCCTTTTTTTTATCCTTTCATTTATATCCCTTTCTGTACCTCTTTCCTCCATCTCATCCCTTTCTCCCATTCCAACTCTCTTTTGTTGTCAATCATTCTTCTTCTCTTTGCCTTCTTCCTTGCATTTTCTGTCATCTTCCTGTATCATCCTTCCCTTTCTTTTCCTCCCATCAATCTCCCACCACTAATCGTCCCTCTCAATCTTTCCATATGCTTCCCCTCAAACCTTAATTTTCACTCTTCTCCTTGACTCTGTTACCATTCTCTACCCTCTTCCTCCTTCCCTTTTAATCTTTACCTACTAATTGTTTCCTCTCCCAATCCTTTCCATCCCTCATCTTCTCTGTCCCAATCTTCCTTTCCCAATCTTTCTACTCTCAACACATCTCCCCCTCTCACAGCATCCAAATCCCAGCCATCCCAACCCCCTCCTCCCTCCTCCTCCTCCTCCTCCTCATCATCACCGTCGTCGGGCGGGGCTGCATCCTCCAGCAAGGTATCCAAGGAGCAGGCCTTCAAAGTTCTCCAACAGAAGTACCAAGAGATAGAGGAGGAGATCCAGTGTCCGATCTGCATGGAGAATAAGCGTGACCTGGTCTTCTTGTGTGGCCACAGCATCTGCAAGAAGTGCTCCAGGACACTCAAACATTGCCCCATCTGTCGCAAGGTGATCACCAAGAAGATTGCCTTATTCAGGTAGAGAGGAGTAATGAAGATGTAGCTGTGACCATGGACCTACTACACATGGATGGCCAACGAATTTGATTACTTTGATCCAATGATCGTCACCGCTATTCAAAAACGTGCATTTCAGATACACTGGATAGCTGCGTTGACAAAGGTATTAGAAGTTGTTAATATTTGGTTACGTCATGCTTTAAGGCACGAGGCAAAGGGAGAATCCACAAATGTACAGTTCATGTTTGGCTTGATGCCACTAAACAATTGCCATTTTACCCACAAACAATAAATAGTATACAAGCGGAGGAGAACTGCCAATCTTTGTATATGGATTCCGCAAATATTCCACAAACACTCAAACATCCAGGAATGAACAGAAAAATATTTAATTTACATGTACTGTACTCAGTTTCAATGGGATGTTGTGTGGAAACTGTAAAAATTTTGATCAAAGGTGGTATATATATTAATATAATCTTTTTGTCTGACTTGCGGTGACCATCTTTCTATCAAAGGAGGGAGCGTGTGAAAAATGTAATTTATACTACAGTGTTTCACGGGAGCATGAATTAATTAACGAGTGATGCATAATATCCATGTGTAGTAGGTCCATGCTTTGACCAACTAATTTTGATATTATTTTATTGCCACTTATGGTATTGGACAAATTTGTAGAAGAGAGAAGGAGTTCATAATAAACTTACACCTGTCAATGTGCTGTATGAAATAATATTAACATTGCAATGTCAGTATAACAACTAAATATCATATTGGTCACAGAAGTCACTAGCTAACATTCATAACATTTTATTCTATATATACTTACCAGGCTTTCTTTGAAATAAACAACTTTCTCACAATATTGTAACAGTAATTTCTTTTACTTTTGTGGGAATATTGATCATTTGAGGCTGACAGACAAACACATGGAGTCATCTGTGTTTGTGTATGCAAGTGTTTGCAATTTGTTTTCCACAAGGGAAACAAAACGTTGCAATTATTCCGTTATCAGTCATTTGAATGTTGGTATTTCAATATCTGGCTGTTCATTATAAAGTAGAAAATATAGATGTATTTTGCAAAACTTATCAAAACTTTCATATCATTTGTAGACCATACCTCAGTTCATTTTATACACAGCTGTATTTGTGCCTTGGAAGCTAAATGGAATTTATTTTGTTCTATCAAGTAATTCAAACTCTCTCTAAACATTTTGCTTGAAATTCTAATTACCAGGATACTTTCTGGTAGGAAAAAGATGTAAGTGAATACTACCTAACACACATTCCTAATTTTCATGCAAACTTTCATGTTTCTTTCTTTTGTTATTGTTCGTATCTGACCCCATTCTGAAGTTTTATCCATGATAAAATACAATTTGCAATGCCACTGTACATAAATTTGAAGTACAGTGTTTACATTAGTTCTTGAAAGTTTGTACAATGTAGGAGACATCATACGTAAGATGTTACATAACGTAAGTAAACGTGAACTGCGATGGCTGGAAGTACGAAGAGACATTTAACCACTGGATGGGCATGGTTAAATCGTTGCCAATGGTAACCACTGCTCTACCGAACAGAAGACAGCTCATGTGGCAGCGGAGTAATCACACCAGTGAAGGTCCAAACCCGTTTCAAGGTTATTTGTGTTCAAAGTAATTTGCAGTAATCTTTATTTTGTATTTATGTTTACAGTACTATCATTACTTTATGGTACAAGCACAAATGATCAAAATACAAAAACAATGAACAAATGGTACTTTTCAAACCTGCTGTATGTCAATCTTTGCATAATGTTAAGAATTAGACTAATGACACATTGATGAAAAACATGGTTTCTTGTATTGAAGATATTTTCCCATATCAGTTTCATTTTGAGATTAAAACCTATATTATTTTCACAAAGTGGTATCGTAATAATAGAATAATTTGATTGATACATTGTACAGTAGTGCAAAAATAGCAAAAGTTAGACGGTTAGATTTTGAAGCAAATTCTATGAGGGTCATTTAAGAGGGTTGGTTTAAAAAAAAATGAGTTTGATTGTCCCAGAAAAAAGGGGTTACCGAGGGTTAGTGTCAACAAAGAATATAAAATCTGTATGGCATACACATAAAAACAAAGCAATTAAAAACACTAGCAAAACCGAAACAACAAACAGTACATGTAGTTGGGGGACTACTGCAGCAGAACATGGGCCCATTTGAGTTTCAGTGAGAGCAAAATCAGTAGTATCAATTCCGTTGCCAATCTTACAAAATATTGTAGTAATTATGAAAATTGTAAAAACTTTCTGGGAAATGGTGAGAAAGATATGTGACATGGGCAAATTGCAATATCCTGGACCTGCCAAAATGATAAATTTCATCATACTTCATTGTTTTGAAGTATTGTTGGTTTCAGTGATTTATTCACTTAAAGAATTGATCGAAAGCATCACGTTCACACAGATAAAACAAACTGGAGTGGGGAGTGGGTGATTGTGGTTACGCCAGAGAGAGAGAGTTGATCTTTGATTTGATCTACATGTACCTTTGTGATTATTGTGAACCACTCTCCAAATCCGGCAAAAATATCAAAATTATTTTTGGAGTACAGAAACGTTTTGAATAATTGGTGTTTATAGTTAGCATACATGCAGTTGAAATGTAACACAGTCAAATTAATTGCATTTTAGTGTAATATCATAGTTCGTATCAAAAGTGACTAATCTTAATGTGTAGCAATTTACGTAAAAAATATAAGCAACCAAAACTTTAAATTAATTTTTGTTATTGTGTATCATTTTGTTTCTCTTTCATCATTGTGCTTTACTATAGGCAAATAATTCAAAAAATAGTATATGGGCATCCGAGCCAGAATTTAAAAGTCTGGGTAAAAAGTAAAAAAAAAAAATGAAGATGTATTCAAATATTCAATCTGCATGCTAGCGGTAGCAAATTCAGGGATTTCAAGTCATAACAAAAATGTCATTATGGAGCAATTTATAAATGTGCTTTGTAGTAGTTGTGCAAATGTAGCTAAATTAAAGACGACATAAGTAAGAAAGCCTTTTATTAAAAAGGTTTTCCCATTTGAAGAAATAGAAGAAATAGAATTAGATCATAATTCCATATTATTATGGGTAATAAATAATGCTATTCATAAATGTGTTATCTCTGTTTACTTGGTAATAGTTTGTCTTCTGGTAAGGCAAATAAGTTAAATTAACATGGTATCACCAAGTCTATAAACTGTAATATAGCATTTGCGTGTTTTTGCTGTATAAATATTGCTTTAACTATTCTCGATAGATATTGAATAACTATATCGTTCATTGTAATTCATTGGCATCATCTCTGGTATAAAGTTGTAAAGATCAAACTCATTAATGTGAGATAAGTTGAAAAGTATAATATATTAGGTAACTTATGTTCAACTTACTCTACTACAAAGTTTACAAGACAAATCTTCTAACTTTGAAAGGAGGGTTGCTCTTCTCAAGTCATTGTTGAAAACGAGTTTGATTCAAGGTAAAGTTCTGTGTTTGTATAGTTTTTGCACAGCATTCATTCAATGTTTTTCTCTTTCAAAGCCTTGTTATATTTTTCAAAATATAGGACATATTTGTATTATATGACATCGCTGATCTCTAATTGAAGTTTTGAGAAAGTGTGCCAACAAACTAATGTTATTAGGATCATACATTGGATTTAATGTTTTACGTTAATCTAATGTGTGAGTTTGGTAAACTCTGGAATTTTGTTCCAGCAGGATATACCACAGTTTGATGTAGATTTTTCCTGGATTATTTTTGCTGTTAAATTGTACCAGTCATCACAAAATTGACAGTTTAAGCGGATGAAATTATTTTCCATTAACAAGTACACCCATATTACCAGTTTACGTAATATGTTGTAATGTTTTCATAATATTTGTGGTAGAAAAATCACCCTCAGCACTTCTGGTTGTATCTATTCACTAAGTATCATCACAAACTGAACACACTTCAACCAATGATTATTAAACTTATTTATATATGTATTATTATATTTGCTATTTTCACTATGTTTAATCCTATCTGGGCCGGGGGCTAAAATAGCCCCCTCCCCCCTCGACAAAGTTCGCGACCATTCCGCCGCGCGAAATTTTTTGACCGCATCGCTCGCTGATTTTTTACTTTCAAGTCTTGGGCATCTTTTGAGACCAAATTCGCGACATCCGGGTACGCGATTCCGAAGTTACGCAAATTTTCGTACTTGCATGTCACACCAAAAATCGCTCAAAAACATGAAATCCTGTGTTATTTCAATGCAAATCATGTTTTCAGCCCAACTTCATAAATGTATGATTATTTTTACTTTTAAAAATTGAAATTAACTAATTTTATGCTGTTTATGATAAAAAATGTGTCCCCGACAAATTTCAGCGAAAAAACAAGGAAATACATAAGAAATGAATAATAATATAAGATAATTGTTAGAAATGTCAAAAAGAATATTATCACCAAAAATTAGCATTCTGTGAGCTGTTAAAAGTGAGTTATAGGCAAAAATATGATTTTATACATAAATTTGCATAATTAATTACTTAAAAAATAGAAGATAATGATTTTTCAAAAATCTAACTATACAGTCTTGGAGATTACATCTGGCTCTATGCACGTGCAAATTTTTGCGGCGATCGTGCAATTTGCGGCCGAGATCGTGAAGGGGGGGCGCAAATTAGCAACCCCCCCCCCCCCGAGCTATGCAATTTCAAAAAAGCCTGGGCTAATAAGGGTTAATCCTACATGTATCTCTGCCGGGCTTCAGATCTCGGCCCTCGATCGGGCATTCCGAATGATTCGCGACGAAAATTGGCACGCATGTCGCTGGTGACCTAATCTACAAAGTAGAATAGTTATTTTTTTCTCAAAAATTGTTTTTAGTTTATTATGCTAATTTATGCATAATTAATCTGTGAAATCATACTTTCTGCTCTAACTCTTTAATTAAAGCTCCAAATATGGTAATTCTTGGTGTAGAGACCCTTTGTGGTGTTCTGAGCAAATATACCTGAAAAAAAGCAATATTAGAATAAGTTTTTTGTATTTTATTGTTTTTGCAATTTCTTATGTATTTCTTTGTTTTTCCAACCTTTTGTTTTTTAAATTTGTCGGTGACACTTATGCAATCATAAAACGGCATAAATTAAGTAATTTGAATCAGTAAAAGCAAAAATATGATTTTTGGCTGAAAACCCAATTTGTATTGAAATTGTACACACGATTACGTTCTTGAGCAATTTTTGGTGCGACATGCATGTACAAAATTATAAGTATCTTCGGAACCGCTTACCCGGATGTTGCAAATTTGGTCTTAAAAGATGCGGGAGACTCGGAGGAAAAAAGTCAGGAAACATCGCGGCAAAAGCTTTTCGCGTTGCGGATATATTGCATGAAATGTCGAAAGGGGGGGGGCCTCCCAGGCCCCTCCCCCCCCCCCGGCGGAGATAGGGTTAAACCATTTTATAAAACAAATTTCATGGCTCTTTATGTGATTATGCCTTTGTATGTTTTATCCTACATAATGCAAGTTATGTAACTGTAATTCTTATAAATATTAACCTCAACATGCATATACACAAAATGGCATTTACAACAGAGAATTGGCCCATGAAGAGTTCATGTGGCAA